>JAPDSC010115240.1:0-16806 GCA_026290005.1 Latrodectus geometricus
TAGTATTATAAAAATTCAAGGGGACAAATGACATTATACTCCATTGGCATTGTATGCTGCTCTATCATCAAGTAATTTATATATTATTTGTTGTCCCATTTTATGAACGAGTCTTAATTATTATGCATTCGTGATTTTTATTCAACATGAAAGAAAAAATCTTTTGTGATGCCTGTTTTTAAGTTTTTATTTTATTGCATTTTCAGAAGATGTTGCCGGACCCTCCCATCAGAAGAAAACTAATCGCAATATTGAACTGCAGCGAATAAATTCCAACTTTCTTGGAGTTAATGTAGACACAGATTGGCTTGTGCAACAGCCTTCGAAATTACGATCTGGTACAAGTTTTAAAAAGTAAAGATAAATGTATGTATTCTTATTCTATACAATAATTCAGAATATATTTCTTGATAATGAAAAAAACCAGAATCGGTTTTTACCCTAAGAATTATTATTACTCATTTTTAATTTTAAAGCCAATATAAACTATTTTTGTAACATAAAACCTAAATATAGGGGTAATGTACTGCAAATCAATATTATACGTCGAACACATTTTAATACCTCTTGATTAAATTCAAGCAATATATTCATTTGGAAGTTATTTTGTCTCTAAAAGAGGCATTAAAATTGCCGAATTTCTTTTATGTTGTATTATTTTAAGATATCTCAAACATTGAAATAAATATGTATCACAAGATTATTTTTTCTACAAAATGTTTCATATATTAATTTTAATTAAGCTTGTATGTAATAAAATGTTTAATATGATGCCTAACAATTGCAATTCATGTAGTTCAAATTCTGATGTGCGGACCACTATTAAATATTTGTTATTAGGTACCAGTTTCTATTTTATATACCATAGATCCGCCCTATTGATAAGCCGATTAAGCAATAAGTAAATGCATGAAGAATTAATACAGCAAAATTATTTATATTATTTATCACAATAAAGCAATAAATATGAACTACATATCAATTTCTTTTATTCAGTGGCAGACTAAGGCTAATGCGGGCCCTAGGCAACATTGTAATTCCGGGCCTATTTTTCAGTCATGACTCATACTTTGTGTTTGGTAGTTTGGTTTTAAAGCATAATATATGTAGTTATATTTAATAATTAAAATTCCCTAAAAAAAGTATGTATGTACAAGCAAAATTTATCAAAACAAATAATATATATATATATATATATATATATATATATATATATATATATATATATATATATATATATAACAAATAATATATTAATAATTTAAATAAATACAGATTGATTAGTTATATTGTCTTTTTTCTCACTTTTAATTTTTAATTCTGCAAAGTCATCAGTAAGTTTGTCATAATTAATATAGTTATTTTTAAAGTAACTCTTTTTCTACATAAGGTAATGGTAAACTAATTTTTGTTGGCCTAATGTGGATCTTAAAAAAATTTTTATTCTGGCCATTACTGACAAATCTTTTAATGCTTGCATTGCTTATTGGAAGGATTAAATAAATTTTTAGAATTATGTTTAAATTAGGGAATGTTGCAATAATATTATTTTCCTGAACAAATGACCACATGGATACAGGCAAAATAATATTTTCTTTATTTATAAAAGTCTTAAATTGTAATACTTCATTTTCAGTTCTGCAACAACACATCTTGATTATAACATTTTAATTTCTCTGTCGAAGAGTCATTAACAACTTTATCATGAATTTATTGTTAATAGTTTTATATCCCTATTTTTTTCTAACATTGCTAATTAAAGAATCATATACAACAAAAAAATAGTAACTTTAAAATGTCTTCTTTGCTACTGAATCTTATTTCATGTTCTCGAATTCCATCATGAAATAGTTTTCGTATTTTCTGCCGTTTTTTATCATTAGTATATGCAATATTTTTAACTTTTTCTGCTTCTTTTTGTCAAAATAATCTCTTACATTCCGTAAAAACCTCAGGGCATGAGAAAACCCACTACTCGGTTGTGGTGTCCTGCTGTGCAGATGGTACCAAACTGCCCCAAATGTTGATCTTAAAGAGGGAAAACATTCGCAAAAGAAACAATTCCACGGGGAGTCATCGTGCACGTTATACAGTTGATATAATATATTTTACTACAGAATTTGGTTCATAATCTTTTTTTTTCTAGATTTGCCTCCTTTAAAATTGGGTGCGTCTTATATACCGATGCGTCTTATACGGCGAAAAATACGGTAATTTGATTTATTAAATTTGGTAAAATTTCTGCGATAAATTTTATTGAACAAAGCATGACCTTATTTGGGAATTTTAATATAATTTTACATTTTGAGGTAGTTTTTTATGGTTTATTTTAATAATAAGTTGATTTTTGAGATGCTAAATAAAGTCAGAAATATATATATATTTTAAATTTTCAGTTGAAAAATACTTTTTGTCGCTTTACTTTATTTTGAGCTCAAACTTTTGGAATGGACATTTGTGTGGCGTACAATTTATATAATTCCTATTTAAGATATTTTATTCATATGCTTAATGTTTAAACATATTTCTTTCATTTCTTTTTACAATTCTATGCATTTAAAATAATTAATATGGAATTTCTTTCCTTTCACAGTTAAAACGATTGAACAGATCATGAAGGAATGTTTCTTTTTTGTAAATAAGAATATTTGTAAGTTTTTAAACAAATCTATGCATGCTCTTTTATCACATTATTTTTTTATTTAAGTTTATTTATATTTTTTTAAATTCAGAAAACTATAAAAAAATTAATGATAAAGTTCAAAAATAAAAAATAAATGTGCATTAATGTGCACATGAATTTTTCATGTATATCCAAATAATTAAATGACACGTGCTTTAATTTTATATTTTTTTCTCTGGCAATATATTTTTTTATTTTTAAATTACTCAAAATTTTTCTTTTATTTATCGAAATGTTTTATTCATGCTTAAAATTTCATTTTCTGTAATTTTTAATTTCTACTGAATTAAATAATATTGTTAAATAGTTATTGCTGATCAATGACAATGAAAATTTACGCTCTGAAAACATTCAACAATGAAATTTAAAATTAAGAAAAAAAGTAAAATATTATATATCATCATTTGTATTTAGAAATGCTTCCAAATTTTATTTCAAAACACTAAACGTGATTTACAAAACAAACTGTCAAGGTTATTTATTTTCCAAAAAAATGGTCTGCATTGTATTTACAGATGAATTTTTCTAAGTTTAAAATTTATTATTAGGTTTTTTGAAACATAATTTAAAAATGCATTGGTTGTTTTAAATGTTTAGATATTTAAATCATAAGCCTAAATAAAGTTTTAAGATGTAAATGATCTAGCTATTATATGCTATTATATGTTGCTTTTATGTGTTTTAGTTGATATTTACAAGCTGAAAACAATGATAAATTTTTCTCTGAAAAACATGTTTTAAATCAGAACAAAATTAACAAATCTATAAAAAGGATTTTAAATAATAATAATATTAACTTTTATTCAGAGATCATAATGTTTTTTTAATATTCTTGAAAATTCTTTATATCCGCATATTTTATAAATTGAAAAAAAAAAAAAAAAATAGATTTTGAAATATGACAATTTTTAAATTCAAAAGACCTTTACTTTAATTTTGTTTGAATTATTATAGTAGTTTTATTCACTATAAATAAAACATGGTAATTTATAATGCAAAACTATTTTAGAGTAAATATATTTTTTGATATTACTCTATTAAATTATTTTTACAAAATTTTTATTCTTTAAATTGTAATTTTTTATTATTCTTTTACGTATATACACACATTATGTAGAAATTAATTATAAATATGTAAGATTTTTCCAACAAAAAATACTTGAATCTTAAAAGTGAGAAGTACTTCTAATAATATTAATGCATAACATGAAATAGAGAAATAGTACACATTAATACATAATAATAATGCATAATTTAAATGTTTCTCACTCTTTTATACATATATTTTATTTTTTAAGCTTCCTAAACGTTCAATTTGTATTTAAAAAGCTTTTATTTAATGTTACTAAAATTCATTATTGAAAGTGAATTTTATAGCAGTGATACGTGGTTGCATTTTTCATCGTCCCATTTTAAAGTAAGTTTTTTCGATGCTGCATCTGTGATTGTAAGTCCTTATAAAATACATGATTTCAAATTATAATTTTTATTTAGCATAAAATTTAGTTATTAAACTGTTCTGATTTCGAAGTTTAGTATTCTTGTATATTGATGGAATTTTATCCTTCTACATATAAGGGTGTTAAACTAATCTAGTAATAAATCTAAAGAAATTTTATTGTGTATTTTATTCTTTCCAGCAAGTTCGTTTGCTGTATAGAAGAAAGCAAATATTTTTTGTAACATATATAAGTGTAAATTTAAATTAATTTTGAGAATTGAATCTTCATTTAAAGTAATATTTAAACGTATGGGTTATTTTTTAAATACTTTCTTCTTCTTTTTTTTTATGTTCTTGCTTGTTTTTGCCTTTTGTAATTTTAAAATATGCTTATTATAACAAAGGGCTAGTTTCTTGTTGTTTTTTTTAAATTAAAAATTTTTTAGGGATTTGTAAGTGATATTAAGTAATTTATTTTCATAAATTATCATGCATTATATTAGATAATTCATTGTGATTTCTACTAATTAATATATTGTTTATAGATTCTCATGAAATAAAAATATTAGTTAATTTTGATGTTATTTTTTGATTTTTAAAAATTTACATAATTTACAAAAATAAATTAAAACTTCACATTTTAAAAGTTGGATTTTTAGAAATAGCAATTTATGCACTATTTGGCTGTATATTTATATTAGCATAACAAAATCTTTTAGAGTTTTGTGCAATATTTATGTATTTCCTTATTAATTATTAAAGTATATCATGATGAACATAATTTGCATGTAAGTAATTTTCACTTATGCCAAATATTTTCGTGATTAATTCGAGTTATAAGATTAAAACTACTTTAACTATTTGTTTTTTTTTTTAAATTTTTATAAAACACCACAAAAAACCTGATATTTTGGGAAATCGATGCTCATTTAAATAAAATTTAGTTAAGTTGTGCTATACATTTTTATGTAATTTAACTGAATTTGATCGGGATTAAATATTTGTGAGAGTAATAGTTTAGGAAAAAAGAGCCTTTAATCAATATTTAATTCTCTCTAAATCCAATTGTATTTAGTAGAAAATAGTATTTTATTAGGTTGATCCTTGATCATATTATTATAATTTTCAGATTTGCCCTGTAGTTGGGAAATTTTTATTTCAGCAGAAAAATAATGCATTTCATAAAATATATTGCATATCAAAAATTCATTTTGTTTTATTTTATCGTGAATCCTTTAAGTGTGTCATGCATTGTTGAATAAAATATCTATGCTTTTTCAACATTGTGTTCAATGTGTTACCATAACCTGTAATATAGTTTTATTTTTTTTTTATATAAAAAGAGTTAGATAATTTAAATTGATTTTTATGAAAACATTCAAGAGTGAGTAGAGCTTAATTGTAGTTTGAAAACTCCCTGAAAACATCCTTGTAGAGTTTTTAGTGTTCGAGATCTAAATACGTCGTAATTTCTTCACAAATCGGAAGATGGAAATCTGTTTAATTGGGATTAATTTAAATAGTCTTCTTCTTTCTAATCTGTATCAGATCAGGTCCATGACTGCCTCCGCCCTCAACCCCTTGAAAGACCTCATCAGGGTTGCTTAGGTCACTCCACGAAAAGCCAATACATTTCAGTAAATGTTCGGGACTGACTTCTTCAGTGTTGCACTTTATGCAAGTTTGAAAGATTTTGCTTTCCCGTAAAAATCATAGTCCTAAGATGACCGGATTTGAGTTTAGACAAGGCTGTCTGGTCATGCCTTTCACCGCCAAAGCTCAAAGCACCTCCAGGGCCAGAGTCACAGTAGAAATAAAAAAGGGTAACACATGTATATAAATGGAAAAAGTTACGAAGAAATCGTACATTAAAAGAGGACAAGATACAAGTTTAGATTCAATATAACGTCCACGGTCATGTTCAATTTATTAAAATAATTTAGAGAGAAAACTTAAATTTTCCAAGCATCACCATCACTGTCCGTGAACTATAGAAACGTGATAGTTATGAGAAGCATCTCAACCTATTCATGATTTTCGTGCTAGCAATAGAAATTGAATTTTAAGAGTGATTTCTCCCATGAAACTTCTAAGATAAAACCGTTTGCCGGTAGTTTAGAATTTAACTATCATTCTCTTTTGCATTCAGGAGTTTCTGTTTAACATGTTAAGTTGTGGTAGCTTAGTCAGAAGAGCGTTAGTCTCGCTTCCCAAAGGAAATGAGTTCATTCCTGAGACCCAAGTGTTTTTTTCTACATTTGAAAAACAGAAGATATAGCACTGGCTTGTAGTGTTACCATCTATATAGTGTAATCTGATCGATGAGAAAATGAACTCTTCAAACTGGACAGGTGATGTGAGAGAGTTTGTAGTGCTGCCATCTAGTGTCATCAGAACGAGGGAGACTTAAACTCATCAGACTTGACAAGAAGCTGTACTCTTTTTCAGGCGTAGGAAATTTCTAGATTAAACATGACTGGATTTGGGGTGGTGCAAAATGCTACATAAATTGTAGCAGAGGTTCTTAAGTCCTCAATACCTGTGTACAAAGACTAGACACAAAACATGCTAAGAAAAAGAGTTAAGGCATGGATCAGTAGAGTAATATTCTCTTCTCTAATTTTAACTTATAAATGAATGATTATCAACATTAATATTTAAGGAGAAAATGAAGAATCTGCTACTTGTTTTCAAACAGTATCAAAATTGACTAGTACCACAAGCGACTTAAGCAGGGACATTGAATGGTCACTTATTGGTCTCTCTATTTTTTTTCAAAAGAATCTGAATGGTGTGAGATAAAACGTTGAGTTATTTAAGCTCTATGTTCATCATTTCGGGGATATCTCGGTCCTAGCTTCATTTTAATAAACGACAAAGCATAAATAAATAGAACGCTTTAATCTATTTTTTAGACATCGAAGTTATTTTTTGATCAATTTAAGAGAAAACGAGACGTCAATCTTATATGTATATC
Source organism: Latrodectus geometricus (assembly GCA_026290005.1). NCBI lineage: Eukaryota > Metazoa > Arthropoda > Arachnida > Araneae > Theridiidae > Latrodectus > Latrodectus geometricus. Next base: position 7,102 of record JAPDSC010115240.1, read on the forward strand.
AAGGACGTTTAAAGGCACGTAATCTCAACTTGTAATATCTTTCCAGAACTATCTAAGGTTTGCAAAAATGTTGCTAAAAAATAATGAAAAATAACTGTATTTGCTGAAAAGTTGGCTTATCCATTAAGAAAGGGATCACGGTTTTAGGCATTACCTTGGTAAGAGAGATCTTAAATCAGTCCATTTTTATCAAATTCTATTACTAGTCTTAAAAACCATTTGTGTCTCATAATCATGGTCTTTGTCATAAGCAATGACGTGTTTTATATTGCATGAACAAGTATAATTCAAGTTGAATTTAATTGGTTCTGGCAATCATGAAGCAAATATCGAAACCCTTTTTAACACCAATGTTTATGAAAATAACCAAGAATAATAAAAGATTGGATGTGGCGAAGAAATATTTCTTTCGAAAAAGCAGAGGAATGTTTAAAAAGAATTTGTTTTTCTTATTAAGTTTTTTATTACATGAATAAGCGTTTAGAATAAATAAAAAAGTTTTTGAATGTTTAAATGAGTTTTTTTTTTAACTAATTTTAAGAAGTTTCTAATGCAATCAGCAATTACTGGATTAGTTATAAATGAGCCGTTTATTTTGTAAAGTGGTCTAATTCCCTTTTTAAGTTTTTCCGCTTACCATGGTTACATGTACAACATCATGTCATTTTTATGATTGAAGCATTTCACAGGTTGCTTATATTCCGAGCAAATATGATAATTCTTGACACATAAGTTTTCAGAGTTAGTTTAACAATTAAACCGCGTTGTTTGAAAGTGGCCTAACTTCTTAAATCGGCATATTTACTACTGATATTGTCGGACAGTAGTGATGAAGGTATCCCAAATTGACTAACTATGTAGTAGTTCCCACTGGTACAGAACCCATCTGTGGGATCAATTTGAAGACCACAAAAACCACTGTTCTTAGATGAAAAAAACATAGGATGTACGAAGCTTGGCTCAACACTCCTGGTCAAACCCATGCTAAAAGTGTGATCTGCGGATCATCAGCGAGGATTGCCTATGAAATTCTATGATGCTCTAGACAAAAAATGCGTTTAATCGTAGGCTTCATAACTGGGCACTACCATTTCAGAAAACACCTTCATAAAGTGGGACTGTTTCAACGAGACCCTATCTGCAGGAAATGCCATATCCAAGAGGAAAAGGCCAAGCATATCATTTATGAATACGCGGCCCTTGCCCTCTCTAGATTTAACTCCTTTAGGCATCATCCATACTAGAGAGTTACACCTAAACTCCATTAAAAGGTTATCGGACTTTATTAATAAAGTGAGTTAACAGAGCAACTGGAACTAAGAAACATTGGGTTTGGAGTTTGCGGTACAAAATGCTGATTAAAGCAGAGGTACCCAATGACATACAAACCCAAATCTAAGAAGAAGAAGAACATTGTAGCATATTACAAAACGCAATATGTATGTTCTAAATTTGGGTATTCATAATTTTCAGAATAAATCGTTAAACATGTTAATAAGAAGTAAAAGACACATTTTAACTTACAATGGTATGTGCCCCGGACAAAATAAAAATATTAAAGTAAATTAATGTGGGTAAAAATTGTCCAAACTTCGGAAAATAATGTGGAAATCATAAATCACAAGTTTTTGATATTGGGACATTCGTTTTTAACAAATAAAAAGGATTTTGTCGTGGTAGAAATGTCATTAAAAATAATTTATTTTTCGATCCCCAAGATTATTAAAAAGTGTTGGAAAGGTAATAATTTTATTGTAAATAAAGTGAGGTAAGAAGATTTTGTATCAACTAAATTATTAGGAGACACAATTTTTAAAAGAGTAAATAATTCTTGTAGGGAATCAATAAATTGGTTAAAAACATGTTGGATGCGTTTTGTCAGAAATGAACCGTATAAAATTTTCTGTAAAACATCAATGAATGGAATGAAAATTTTAATGTCCTGAATTTATTACCATATCGGGATTGACCAAGAAAGTTTCAGAATATTTTATTGACGCCACTGTATAAAAATATCGAATTACAACAGCAAATTCAAGGACATAATTGACCTATTACGATATCAACAGAACATCACGATTTCTACAAATCACTTTCACGCGCATAAAATGTAGATGAGTAGTAAATTGTTTTGTAATAAATTTATGTTTGTAATTTTGTATGTTATGTTAAGAAATGTTCTAAATCGCATGAATAATGTTTCTGAAGTGTTTTAAAGATATGTAATTTAATTCAGTATTAATTTTTACAATCTGAAGCATCTTAAATTATGTTGAGTGGACTTAGCACCTTGACATTTTATAAGGAAACTGGTTGTTAATTTTGAAATTGTGGCCAAACTCCATTTTTCATAAGAAAACTCATATACTATTCACTTCATACACTGCTCAAAACAATTAAAGGATACTATAAGTTTTATATGAAATAAAGATATAGGCGAAATTTTTTTGCCGAAAATGGAAGAAGAGAATCACAAATGCAAATTTCTTCTGATTTCCAAACTGTGGAGTATACTAATTTTGAGTTCGACGTCATAAGCGTCGCTTCAGCGGCAGTGAATGAAATTTGACTTTCAACTGAATGAAAGACAATGAAGACAAGGATAATCGGCATTCAGTGACTGTTTTGTTTCGATGAGTAAGATGTCTCAGCGAAGTCATTTAACTGATTCAGAAGCTTGGAGAGCTGTTGGTAGGTTAAAAGGGGGCCAAACTCAAGCTGAAGTGGTGTAAGCTATTGGAGTGTCACAAAGTGTGATATCCAGTATCTGGAACCGTTTTTTGGAGACTCGAAGTACAGGCCGAAGACCAGGGCAAAGTCATAGACTGGCTACAACGCCCAAGGAAGATCGTTATTTAATATTAACAATTCGGATACACCAAATTATGAACGATACTCTTTCCAACAACACCTTTACTCGGCTACTGACACCACGTTTTCAACTCAGACTGTTCGAAACCGGCTCAATGGTGTTGGTCTGTATGCTCGCCGACCGATGGTATGTGTTAAACTAACATCAAGCCATCGTCGCGACTGGAGGGAGTGGGCAACAGAGCATGTGAACTGGAGCAGAAATGAATGGAGCAATGTTCTTTTTCTGACGAGTCCCATTTTTCTGTTCATCCTGATAATAGGCGTATTTTCATCTGGAGGGACCACGGCAGTAGGAATAATCCTGCGTTCGTGCACGAAAGTGTCAGATTTGGCGGTGCGGAAATGTTGGTGTATGGTGGCATCTCCATTGACGGGCGCACAGACCTCTATATCATTCGAGATGAACCTCTGACTGGCCGCCGATATAAAGATGAGATCCTCAGACCTATTGTAGTCCCTTACGCTGCAACAATCGAAGATGACGTAATTTTAATGGATGATAATTGCAGGCCACATCGTGCTAACCTAGTGGAGGATTTTCTTTTCGATGAAGGATTCATACGAATGGAATGGCCAGCGTGTTCTCCAGCCATGAATCCTATAGAGCACGTTTGGGACGCCCTGAGAAGACGAGTTGCTGACCACCAACCACCCCACAAGCTCTCCAAGAACTGGAAAGCGCTTTTCTGGAAGAGTGGGACAGAATACCCCAACTCGTGATTAATAGCCTCATTGACTCCATGCCTCAAAGGTGTTCAACGTTGCTGGACGTCCGTGGACACCATACTCTCTGCTGAAAATGATTTCTTTTGAAGAAAACACCTTTTCTTATTCCTTTTCTCTCATAACTTCTGCCAAACATGTGTAATTTATTCTCATATAACTTACTACGTCTTACGACCATGTATCAATCAGCTAAAAAAGTTTCCCAGCCGCAAGATCTACCTAAAACCACAATATCCTTTAATTGTTTTGAGCATTGTAATTACCACTATTTTAATAGGAACTTTAAATTTAACACCCTTAGATACATTTAAGCAGTATGACTTATTAATATCCTATACGTATATTTTTGAATTCATTGAAACGTAAATTCCCCTTAAATATCTATATTTTAATGATAAATGGATTTAGGCCACTTTCAAAATAAACGGCTCTAATTTAGAAATGTAAAAATTTAATAATTTGCTTAAAATTTTTTAACTTTGGATTATTTGAGTTCGTTCTTCTAATCTTGAATTATAGCTAAAATTAAAACATTTTTTAAGATAAAATTGTTAGGCTATTTTAAAATGGTCCTCACTTTCACTTCACACTTTCGTAATTAAGGCTGCAGTAGCATAGTTGGTTAGGGCGTCAATCTCCCAATCGCAAGGTTGTGTATTCGATTCTCCACCGACTAAAGACCGTCGTCTTCACTAAATGTGATATATGTCGTGTAAAGTTTTACAGAAAATGTCTTGCATCAAGATTGGCGCTGTGATTTTTTTTCTGTGACTAGTCAACATTCAACACTCGAAAGGGAAACTCGACAGGGATGAAGTTGGCGAATCCAATGTAAGACGTTTTCGACGAACAGTAAAAGATGAGCTCACTTTTATGGTCGATAACCCCCAACTGCGAACAGCTACACATTTTGATAATTTACAAAAAGAAAGTGTTTACAGTTGATTGTGATTAATAAAATTTGTAGATTTCAATCCAGACATACAGGCATCTGAATGGTTATCGTTTTATTGTTCGGTTCAACAGTTCATGGGTTCGAGTCCAAACATGATAGTGAATTTTTGTTGCAATTTGTAATCTATTTTAAAGGATATGACCTGTTATTAATAATCCAGATAAGAAAAAGTAATTTGAAGATTATAAACTCAAATCATAGAGCATTTGAGAAAGTTTCGAGGAATAGTCGATCAATTCTTCTCATAACCCAACTTTGTTAAGATCGGTACTATAGAAGAATGGAAATATTTCCTCACTCCCTTTAAGAGTATGTGAGCTTGTGACACTTGTATAGCTGTTCAAAGTGCCCACAACTGTTGTTAGACGGAGCAACAAAAATGCATTGTACGAAATAATTTATTTGGACCAATGTTGTTCTCAATTGCATTTCAGATTACATTTATTTTATACGCAAATTGTTTTAACATATTCTTTACTAGGTTACTTCATCTCATTTTCTTGGTTTGTAAATTTAATTACGGACATCATTAAACTATCGATACCACATTTATATTGTGAGAAGTGTCATAGCTGATTTTGAATCCCTTACTAGTTCATCACCGTTGGAAACTTTCTTGACCATGTATTTCACGAAAATCAATCTCTACTTCTTTGCCACATTACAAAGGTTGTTTTATTGCTATAATTAGAGCGCAGCAGTTATGTAAGGACTTACAAAAAGTTATTTAGAAATTTAAATCTAGTTATGCTAGTGCTGCTACGAGTGTCTCGACTCTGAATTTGTAAACAAACTCGTGGCAAATTAAGTGTGAAAGGTTTATCAACATTGCTGTTATTACTTATGACACTTAGAGAATCCAAGCCCACCCGTCAAGGACTAGGCGAAGGAAGTCAGGAAGAGCATCTTGCGCCTTGAGCAGACCACGCCCATCCGAGGGTGGAAGTGAGACTTTGGGTCATAGATGGAAGCATCATCTGGGTTTCCCAATTTAAAAATTGAAGCCAGAGGAGACCCATCGCCTGGCTCCTAAAAACCCCAGAAGTATTCATTTGAAGATATTGTGACCACGACATATTCTACGGTCGACAATAGTGAAGACCACGAATCTTCGGATAAGCTGAGCTTTGAACTTATTACTTGCCAGTAACGAAAACGATGCCCTAACCAACCAGGATGCCCTTTTATCAACATAAATTTGTAATAAACTATTAGAAAATTAAAATTATAGATGTAATAAAATTCCGCCGCTGGGAGGAGAATAAAATGATAACAATCCATACAAATGAATCAACAAGGTGTAACAAACATTCGGTGGCAAAACCCGGAAGATAGTGTCTGAGTAGAACTGGATAATCAATTTCTGGCCACATCCTGCTCATTTGAAGAAAAATTCCTGGTTCGAATAAAACAAAATCACATTAATATAAAAGCTAGATTCGTTCTCCAGAAAATAACCCAACACAGCATGTTTGGGATATCCTAGGTGGACGAATAACTGGTCAGCTAACCCTATAAGCTCTTCAAGATCTGGAAAGAGATCAGGATCTGCAAAAGTGAGAATGAATTTTCTAGCTCCTAACTATATTTGTCTCATTCACTCTATGGCATAAATGTATTCGACGTCAATAACAAATTCGATAAAAAACCATTATCTTTCAAGGAAAAAGAATTTTTATTCCCCATTTCTTTATGTAAATAAAAATTTAATTTTTTTCCTTTTGTACTCAAATACTTAAAAAATGAATTGTTTCCAAACATATATAATATTTTAATCATATTCCCTACTACGTCTGTCGATGATTTGTTAATCATCAAAACTATCTATCTCAAAACTAAGGTCCGAGGACCAAATCCAGCTCACCATTGACATCAGTACCGTCGCTGTAATCGCAAATAAGGAAATGGCTTATTGTTATTATTGTAGCTACAATGTGTAAAAAAATATATAATGAATGTTACTACGTTTTGATTACTTGGCTGGTAAGATAACTTATCATAGATCGTCAGACACTTTCCCTTTTATATTAATGTTATATAACGCGTCAAAATTAATACCATAAAGAATCAAATATAGTAGAATAATATGCATGTACAATATTATTTGCACTTTCAAACTGCTTTTGACTCATTTTGGAAGTCTGAAGTTATTTTATCAACAATTAAATAACAAATATAACACACTTAATTTTCAGTTTTTTAAAAATATTAATAGTTATTACTTATAATGGGGGATCAATAGGATATACAAGGTATATAACCGTAGATCTCCCCTGAGATGGACCCGTGAGATTGGGAAACTAGACCTACCACCCACAATAATACCGGAAACTGCTACTCATTTTGCGTTACCCGGTGGGCACCTGTGAACCAAGTACGGAGGTACAATTAATATTGTCCACGTCACACCACCACAATCCTGTTTATAGGGCGGGCCATATTCTTTTATCATCTTAGAAAAAGAAAGGACAAAGGTACAGAGAGAGAAACAAAACGGCCATGCCCAAACCCGGGACTAACATCCCAGGACCACTCAGCCATTGGGCGGCGGTATTCAAATGTGAAGTTCCTGCTTTTCTATCAATTAATTCATAAATGCTTAATATTATGTTTTATTTAAAATCCTACTTATATTAGTATGTCATTTTAGGGACTAAGCCTCTATTGAAAAATTGTAGTATTTTGAGTTAAACGATTGGGAAAAGAACAGAGTTTCCTGTGAATGATTATCTTTAGAAATCATTTTAAAATTAAGTAGGTGCATGAATATAACAGAAATCGTACATTTAGGTTGGAGAAAGAAACTTATATCAGCCAGAATCGTGTCAAAATTGAATTTCCTCTTATAGTAATTGAAAACTAAAACATTTGTTATACTTTTCAGGCAGCATACGGATAAGATGTAAAACTGTTTCTTTCCCTGTTATTCTATAAGGTCAGGAAAAAATTCTCTGACTAATCAAATCAAACAGTTATTTTCCATAGTAGCCAGTATTATATAGACTATGTACAGGGTGTTGTATATTGAATGGGACAAAAAGAAAACATGATTGTTAACATTGTAATTAATATATCTAGAAAAATCAAATTTACCTCAAAACTACAGTTCAAGTTTCTACAGGTGTTCAGTATGTGCCCCTCCGATGACACGACAAATGTCTACACCGTAATCCAACTCCTGCCACACTCGTGATAGCATATCCCCTGTGATGGAGTTCAACACTGCAATTATCCGCTGCTTCTGTGCTCTAAGTACTGAGGCACATATACCTTGTCTTTAACGAACCCCCCCCCCCAAAAGAATCACGGGTGTTAGATCTGGAGATCTCGCCGGCCAATAAAACAATGTCAAATCCTGTAACCCAGCACGGCTAATTCAGCGATAGGGTAGAAGTTCTTTCAAGAACTCAGATTATCTTTATGTGGAGATTGCCTTTTTGATTACCTTTATGTGGAGACCCCACATTGTAATTCCAATGAGGGGGAGCACCATCTTGCTGCAAAATGAAATCAGGAATAGCTACCTACAACTGTGCTATTCTTTTTGTACCAATGTAAAACACCCTGTATAAAGCAAATATTAAAAATTTTCTGACCGTAACTAAATTATGCTTTTTTCATTAGCTTTGTGATTTAAACGGAACTCGCATGAAATACATAGTAAACAGCTTTCTGACCTGAATATTTATTTTTTAAGTTTTTTATTAATAGTGGTGATGGACATAAATTATTCTTAAAACTTTATTTCCATGTATATCAAGACATGATTTATAACATTCAATAGTCCAAACTTTGACACAGATTCTCCGAGTTGGCTAATGAATCGTTAGTACTGTGGCTTTCATTTCAACAGTTTGAGAATTCGATACTAGCCTCGGATGTAAATTTCTGTGATTCGAAATCCATTTTAAACTGTATATGTCTCCGTCAAAATAATTTTTATGTTCAAAACAGGTTCATAGTGCATCAAAACCTAGCACGTAATACAGTTACGCTGAAGATCATTGGAAATTCTTTCAGTGTTACATAAATTATACAAAGGATTTCCTAAACAATTATGCTATTGTGGTTGTTTATAGTATTTTCGTTGATCTGAATTACATTTTTAATTGGACTGGAATTGGACAAAAAATTGTTTGAAATAGTTTGGAAATCTATCTAAAAGAAAAACCAAAGTTACATTTTTAGGATAATAAGCGATATAAAATAAATCAGCCTAATTATTTCAAGATTTCACATCAGCATGTATGATATAAAAGAAAAATATTACGATTTTGACATACTTCATGGCGACAAATGTAGGTTGGGAAGTCTATCGGAATAAAATTTATAAGTATCTAAATATATTGTGCACTGTGGAAAAGTATTAGAGTTATTTAGTTATTAGTATTAGTTATTAAGTATTGATTATTATTTTTTCCCCTACTTTAATACCGAATATTTAATCCCCATTGTACTTGACATGTTTCCTCCAGAGAATAAATATTTTTTGTTTTCTCGGAAAATTTTACTCTGACCGCCGTTAATTCAACAGCCTTAAGGAAGCTTGCAAATAACATGAAATTTACTATATGATTTAGCGGAGGTGAGGTATGCAAATGACTAGAATTTCAGCGCAGATATACATCACGCGCGCCTGTTAAGCTACTTCAAAGCGCTATATACGGCTTGGAAATTTCGACGATTTTTGGTGCGGCACTTCTGTTTCTTTCTTTCTCTCTCTCTCTCTCTTTTTTTTGGGAGGGGGGAAGATTAATTATGGCTCGTAGAAATTTGATTAAGTATCTGAGTTCGATAGAGGAATGGTACTGGCCTACGGAGATTGTGGATTATCTTTCAGGTAAACCGTAGGGGTGTCGACAAAACCAAGCAACTGTAATGCGGCTATGAGATCGTTGGATGCAGGTGGGTTCAACGGACCGACGGGTTCGATCGCATCCACCAAAGTTCACCACTTCACGTGATGACAGGCAAATTGTGCGCGTGGCAGTCACGAATCACTCAGCCTTATCACGAACAACAACACAGCACATATTGTCTGTAATGCATTCATCCCGTGTTTGCGCCTACCATTCGACGCCGTATACAGCAGAGTGGTCTGTCAGCAAGACGTCCATTGCTTCTTCTACCCTTGACGCAAAACTACAGAG
>JAPDSC010115243.1:0-14437 GCA_026290005.1 Latrodectus geometricus
AATTTATTAAATACTTAGCATTCAGATTTTACGACAAAATCCCCACAATTAATAATACTTAAGTGCAAGCTCTAGAAACTTATAGTCCTTATGAACTAAAAAATTTCCACTGGCCCAGATCTGTGCTGAGGATCTCCCCCAGCTTCTAAACATAAATTCTCTAATCTTAAACTTCTAAACCATTTCCACGCCACTTCTCCACAAAACAACAGGAACCTTCTGCACGGTTCCCCCATGTATATAGCCTTTTTCCTTTGTATATACTTACACACACACACACACAAAAAAAAAAAAAAAACAAAAAAAAAAGTTTTTCCTATCCTGTGTATAATTCATCTTCTGTAAATATTTTCCCTGTAGTGTTGATTTAAATCTTGTAAATATATCCTTTGTACATAAAATTTAAATATATCTTTTGTATCAAATATTTTGTAAATATATCTTTTGTATCAAATTTTTTGTAAATATATCTTATTGTATCTTATTAATTATTATCTTCTTGTATCTTATTTGTTTTTATACTGCCATCATCATGCATTCAGTATCCAGGGAGTACTTCTCCTGTTAGTGTTATTTCCATGTTTTATTCACATACCGAACTTAGGTGACATCAAGTCAAGTCAAGTAAAAAGAAAAGAAAAATACAAAATCTGGATAGAGGTCAACGGCCACAGCTGGATACCTCGCCCCCGCAAAACAAGGACCAATGCTAAAGATAAAATGCAGAAAAATTATGACATATAACTGAGTCATAATAAAATTATTACCATGACTTGAAAAGTAAAGTCATAAGACAGAAATATGTGCACTCATAGTTAACAGTGACATTTAATGGCACAGTAACAATGTCAAAGTTTGCTGCCACTAACGAGGCAACAGACTCAGTTGGAAAATGAGTATTTATGTATTATTCTGTCAACCATATCTGGTAAAAAATGTATGCCGTTAAGCGATTCGATTTGACACCTAATAAACTACAAATAAAGTTTATATCTATTTGTTACAACAAAGATGTTACAAAACTATTCTGCTTTTCCTTCACATTTTGAAAAAAATTAAAATTTCCAATATCAAACGAAGTATTATCCCCAGGCAAAAAAGGTCGATGGCATAATACATAAGTACCCATAAATGCTACTCCTTTAAAAAATAAATCCTTATTTCTCCCATGAAGTGCGGAAAATCTTGTTAGTATTTCTGATTTATCATCAAGGGAAAAGGTGTTTTAAATTTTTTTATTTTAATTAATCTCATTGTCATGTAAAACATATTTTATTCTCTTAAACAATACTATTATAAAATGTAGGAAGAATGCAACTTTAGACAAGTGCTAAAATTTGTTTTTCAAAGTAATAAATTTTTCATTCAAAATTTATTCAATTAACACTTGTCTTATATTACAGAAATACAAAACTCTCACACCTTTAAGTAAGTCAATCATTTCAATGAAACATTTTTAGTCATTGATGCCTAAATTAAAACATTTCAAACAATTTGGAAAATTTTTTATGCACTTTGGCTATTAATATAAAATTGCCAAAATTATTTTCATTTTCACCAGAGATAATTCATAAAACAGTAATAAATGTGGTTTCTGATTTATAAATTTTTTTGGCTATTTTAAAAAATAAATCAAATTCATTCAGCATACTAAACTAAGCAAATTCAAATTTAACAATTTATTATTCTTAGTAAAACATAAAACAGTGTGGTTCAACTTTAGAGCAAATCAAAAATATTTTTACAATTAGTAGAAATGAATGTTCACAACATATTATAAATAATTTGCTTTCAATGGTATGATCATAGACAATATGTTAGAAATTATTGAAATGCAAATATCAGTGTTCATTAAATAAAGTACATATTTAGCTGATTTTTCATTAATTGAAGGCATTAAAGTTTCTGAAAATAAAAGTTATAAAACTTAAGTGACACACTTAGGAGTTAAAATTGTAAAATATATTTTTTGTACACCTACCAAAGAAGTTCCAACTCTCATTCACATCAGATGCTGAATCATTATTTGGCCAATCACTAGTAAGCTTGATAAACAGTCATTTGAATGTAAAAGAAAACAACTCACATCAGGTTACTAAATAAGAGAAAGTTAATTTACCTATAAAAATGAGTTAATAAAAATAGAGAATTCCATAACTGAGCAATATAAATAATGGAAATTGTAAATAATATCTGACTATTTGAGTACTGATCTATTACAGCAGTTTTTTCCCAAACTTTTGACATACATATACCATCTTTTTTTTTACTTATACAATTGCTCAAAAAATAACTTCACGTAAATATGATGTTGGAAAAGGCAAGATGTATTTCAGAACTTTTTCTGTTAAGACCTGATACACATGTTGAAATTGTAACTAGAATGTGATGTTGAAGTACTCTCCCCACGTTTAATTTTTAAAAATTTGACTGAAGCTAATTCCAACAATTGCTCTTCTACATGCGTCAAATTTTCTGCCATGGATGTTGAACCTTCTTCCATTTAGGATACAGTCACATGACTTTCTGGAAGTTGACTCTTGCCTCAGTCGTAGCCCTGAGGATATAAGTGCCCCACTTTGTGAAACACTGTTTTATAGCAGCTCCTAAGCCTTGGTTAGTTTCTATTTTTTGGGTTTAACTTCTTTTATTTTATGAAATGCTTTTTAATCTAATTCACAAATAAGTAGTTTTTATTTTACTATTCTATAACTTACACACAAATCATTTAAACTTTATTTTACAATTTTTTAATGATATATTTGATTTGTGTAACATTTCTGAAGAAACCAGATATCACTAACATGGTTTATACTTATAACTGCAAGAATTTTTTTTTCAAGGAGTATTTAAGAATGTTTTATAGATACAAATAAATGTTTTTAGACACATATTAAAATCTATTCTAAAACTATAATTTCTTATCATCATGCTTTGATAATTTAAGACATAATTTATTTTATATTTAACACAAGTTATCAAAGATTATTCCAACTCAAAAATAAATATTGACATTAAAAGTTAATTTAAATTTTTAAATTTTAACAATGTAATAATTATCAATTAAGTTTTTATTAAAAATTTATGAAAATTACATTTTGCAAAATAAAATGATTCTAACAATAAAAATAAACCTAATGGTTGAAAAATCCTTATTGTGCATTTATTTATAATAGAAATCATGATTTGTATATAACTTATTAAGATGCAACTTCAAAAATTGATAACTAAGGTTTCTAAAGATATAAATTTCTGTTCCAATTTAAAATAGAAAAAAAAACATTTAGAACTAAATTTTTTACTATTCATTACTCAGATGCAATATTAATAGAAAAAAAATGTTGATGTGAAACATGAGTCATGAAATTATTTTTCATATAATAGGAGGAAAAAAATAAAATTGATCAAAAGCGATAAAGCATTTTAAGCAATCCACAATAAACAAAATTATATACATAATTAAATAAACAAAACTAAATTATAACAAAATTAAATAAACAAAACTAAATTATAACAAAATTAAATAAACAAAACTAAATTATAACAAAATTAAAACAATAAACAAAATTATATTGCTGCATAAAACACTATCTTAAAATAAGATTTATTAAAATATACAAACAGGGGACATACATTTTTAAATTTAAAAGACTAAATTATTTAAAATTGCTATTAATATGTAATCAATGATAAAAAGAAAAAGTTAACTTATGTACTCCTTTGATTTTATTGTTTAATCCAAGGAAGTTTTAATAAACTGCAAGAGTGCTAAAGAATTATCAGAATTAAGAATACAAAAAGCTTATTTGAAGTACAATCCCTTTTTTTTATTACTTAATTCATTACTCAAATAATCTCCAGATTCCATTTTAATAGATATGTTTTTAAATATAAGATTTACAGAATAAAATCACATTAATATTTACAGTACTTTCTCCATAAATTCATCTGTGGATTTTATCAAATCCTTAATATATTCCTTCAAACATTTTAGTATTTAATTTTTATATTCAGTGGGAAGTTTGAATTTTGTTTCTTCTGTGATAATATATCACATATTTTAAGTATGCATGTATTTTTGCTTAATATTAAAAATATAGAGACGAGTCACATTTATATTGTCTCAAAAACAGAAATAACAACATGGCTCAAGCAGCAAAAAAAGGCCTAAAACGTCTAGATGTTAGACAAATAATAAGTAACAAATTCTAAATTAAAATTCAGTTAGTCTTAGAATAAAATGCACAAGAATTTGAACCAGGAACAAACAGATCAGGAGTCCAATGTTCAACCAATCAAGCAACAGTAAATGATCTTTTTTTTTTATGCAGCAATATTTTAGCATCATGAAAATTGATACTGGTTGGATTAATATTAATCACTGTGCAATATCAGTCTTAACTTGTTTCTAATTGATTGTAAATCCCTTCTTGACTGATGCTCACCCAAGTAATAATACTTCTACTTAGCACAATTTTTATATTAATTAACATTTTTTTATCTCGCAAAAAAATTCAACTATTTTCCCATTTTTTACAAAAAAATTTAAATTAAAAAAAATGTTAAGAAAATATTTTAAAATACTTACATTTTACAGAAGCTTTAAACTTTTATGAAAGCTTTTGCAAACTATTATAAACTCTAATATATTTTTAATATGTTTGTGAATTATTAACACCCATTTAAATAAAATTCTTATCTTGTTTGTCTGCTGAATTCCTATTCGAATAGCTATACAGAATAAAAAATGCTACAAAACTTGTATTAGGATATCATTAACTGACTAAACTTAAAATAAAAGCAGTTTCATTTTGAAATTTTGATTAAAGTTTGTAATTAATCTGCATAGTTAAATTAAATGATGTAACATTTCCCTCATAAACCTTTCTCGATTTGAAACAGAGTACAGATCTTTTCCTCATTTCAAAATTATCAGGTTTGCATAACAGTTAGAGATCTTCATTGGAACAATGAAAATTAAAAATATATCATTCGTTACTGCCTTATTTTATTTATTTATTTTTTTTAAATATTTATACTTTTTTTTTACCTACTGCAATATGCTTACACTTTTCTTAATAGATTGCCAACAGGAAATGTATTGGAACAGAGATGAAATTGAATCACAACTTCATTATTTAATAATTATTTTACTGAAGTGATTTTTCAAGAGTTCCATAACTCATTTCATTTATTCTTAGCTTACCCAAATGAGACTAGTTAGATTAGCAAAAAAAAAAACTAAATTTTTTACTGAGTTAAGTAATAGATCAGCCAACTTTATTCAAAATTCAATTTAGAAGTACTAAATACAATTTTGGAAAGATAGGAAAATAGTAAATACAATTAATTTTATAAATTGCAATTTTTTCACTAAAGGTGTATATGCATTTTGCACTGGAAGCTACTGTATACAAAAGCTAACCTGTTTGTATAAAACTATAATCTGGTTTCAAGAAAAGGCAGGAATTAAATCATTAGATCATTTAAGAAGTCTTAATAAAAATTTTAGTTTTTTCCAAAACTTAAGGCAGAAAAAAACAATGTTAAAAAAATGCACAATAGAATACTTGCTATGGAGTGAAAAACTTTCATCTGAATTCAAACCAGACTACAAGCTATGTCATTTTTAATAGAGACATACCATTAATAGGTTAGTTATTCACTTGTCAATAATATTTTTTTAATGGTGGAAAGAATAGTTATACCAGGTTTAATAATTGGTATATTTCCAAGCCATTTATGTTGTATAAATTGTCTTAGTTATTCAGCTGATTAGAGAATTTAAGAAATTCATTTAGAATATTTGGTTAATTCCCAGTGAACAGTACGCTCCTTGTACGATACGCATATATACAACGGTATGCATATATACAATTATAATTAATTGTACATAATATTGCATAAAATTATATTATTTCTATAAAATAATATAATTTTATATTATATAATTATATTAATTGTATATTGTATAATTATATTAATTGTATAAAAATAGCGTACCGTACACTGGGATACAGCCGAATATTTAAATAAATAAAATAATGCAATTAAAAAATTTCCACTATTCCAAATGTAAAACACTTAAAGTCATTGTACATAATATGCAGATAACAGCTACCCTATACAGCAAGTTACAATCAAATTCATTAAATAATAATACATAGCATACTGAAGAGTTGTAATTTTACAACTGTACACATGAATTCTTCAAATATGTCCAGTATAATAGCCTGAAAATAAAGAGCACTCATTCGGCTCTGGTTCAAAATGACATTCATTTGTAAATTAACACCAATTCTAAATAGTACATAATATAAATTTTTTCTCTGTACAAGTATTTTGTTGAGATATGAAACATATCATGGTGATTTTTTTTAATTTTCTTATTTCATTTATTAGATCCCAAATTCTTCAAGTTTGGAATATGAGACAATATTTTCCATAACATGTCATTCAAAAGTGCCAATAATTAATGTTGAAAATAAACAAAAATAATTGTATGAAATGCTGAAGTTGAAGTGGGGTTTCCAACAATCAACAGCGAAGTTTTCCTTATCATCAGTAAATCAATGTCCATTTAACTTTTTTCCCACTCATTTGATGAATGTGCAGAACACAATATCCAACATGCATTTTTGTGAACATGTTATACAGGCTTTACAAATTATGCATTATTTAGAATACATTTTCCGGTCATTATATATAAAAACTTCAATAAAAAAAAATGCATTAGTTGAACTACTTCATCCATCAGCAGAAAAGCCTTAAAATAAACGTATCTTCAATGGGAATTTTAAACTTTTGGTTTTTGTAAAATCATACAATTTAAGGACTAAACATATTTTAACACTTTTTAAATCCTTTAAAATAAAGTTTTTTTTCAAGCACTTTTCAAGGATTTGTAAAATCTATAAACCATGGCTAATCAAGCAAAATAGATATAAATCAAAATAAGTAATAATTTACACAAAAGTATCTGAAGTAGTGACTTAAATAAAATAAAAAAATCAATTGACCAAATTAAGGTTTATTTTTGAAAAATATATTACAAAAATGTACAAATATCAGGAAAATATTAATCTGACCACATAAATATTACTCACAAAGTACAGAGTGGAGTAATTTAACTGAAACAAGTCAAACATATTTTATAAAATCTGTCTTTACTAAAAATGTGTTTTTGTCTGAAATGATATCTGATTTCAACTGATCATATAAACTTAATCCAGCTCATCAAAATGACTTTTATTAGAGTCTCATGCACCAAACTGGAAGACTCTTAAATTCAGGAATTTCATCTCCGCCGAGAAAATAGTTGCTTGTAATGTTTTATTATTAAACTATTGATCTACCATAGGTAAAAAGTGATCATAAAGTAGGAAACCTAAATTTCTCAGAGGGTAATTGAAAAATTGGTATTTTTACATCCATAAGGTAGTAAATTTGTTATTCTATGGTCACTTTTTGAAAAACCAGGGCTCGTACAACTAAATAGATTCCAAACTACAAGCATCCACATATTAGATGGTAATCAACACCTGAGCTGATCAACTGAAGATTATCACTCAGCTGAACAACAATAGGTGTTTAAGAATTTTCCAGATTTTTTCAACTTTGAAAAATTTAAATACATCCTATTATCTATGAAAACACAAAAAAATTATGAAAAAGGATGTTAAAAAGCTTCACAGCCGGATCAGCTAACAAGCTCTCCACAACACTGAGCCACAAAAATTAAACCTATGTCAACTATTAAGTAGCTGTACATTCAAATGAAAGGTTACCCCAAAAATACACCAATCCAATAAAAAAAAACATATATAAATGATTATTCAATTGAAATGTCTATTACATTCAATGAACTAATAATTCTGAAAGTAATCAATATGCCTTAATATACTATATTTGATAACTATATAATAATTTAGGCAAAATATTAATATAGAATGAATTGCATTTCTTTTAACACATAAAGTTATTATACAAATGAAAGTTAAATATAGAGATAACAAAAGAACATAAAAAGATACTGAAAAAAGAAAATGAGTTTTGATAACACCTACATATTATTTTTTACTATTTGATTGTATTTAAGCCCACATTTTTGCCAAAGAAATGTTTCCAAATGTAGCAAAATCTGTTTTCAAAATGTCTAGGAAAAAACATAACAGTAATGAAACAAATAAAAATGTTAAATAATTTAAATTTTCATTAAAAATAATAAATTTAAATTTTGGAAGCAGTAAAAAAAAAACTAAATAATGTGGACTTAAATACAATAAAAAAACTTAAAACAGAGCATGGTTATTAAATTGCAATACTTTGCAACCATATATACATAAGCACTTTTTTATGCAGAAATGATGAATGGAATAAAAAGTGCTGCAATAATTTGACTTATTTCATTTCAATATTTCTTTTTGATAATAAGCAACTGTGATTATTTTCGCATATTCTAAAGAAAAAAAAAGCTAAATAACTACTGAGAGATAATTCTATATTGAAAAAAAAAAAGGCACTTATTAGTAAAAAAGAACAAACAATTAATATGAAAAAAGAATGAACAAGAATTCCTTAAGAAACTAAATATATATTGTTAGAAGCATAATAAATTAAAAAGGCAATGAGGATACGGACAAATACCTGACCCATCACATTTAGTCTAAAGGGAAAAATTTTCCAGGATTTTTTTTTTTTCTTATGAAAATTTAGTAAATTATCAGAGATCATTCTAAATTGAAAAAAAGGGTTAAAAATGTTGCAAAAATGTATATATTTATAAAACCTTTCTACAAATATTTTAGCATTAAATATATATAATCAGATTTTAAACTAACAACTACTGAAAAAAATATTAAATAAGAACTCCAAAGCATGTATGGTAAGAACAGAGCCCAATTTATCACATTAAGTCTTACGAGAAAAAAATTTCTGAGTTTTATCATTTATTAGCACTTCCTGCTGAAGCATTGTTTGACAGCTTTATTTCATAAAAGAATACTATTGTATTACTGAAGGATGCAGATGGAAAAGCTAAAAAAAAAAATTCTTTTTCTCTCTAACACGGTTTATAAAAATGTAGTCGAGTTACTGTTAATAATATGCTCTAGGACTTGCATAAGTTTCTGATTAATATATTTTCCTGGAATATAAATACAGAATTTAAAAAGCTTTTGAAAGGTTCTGGTGAGACAATGGGTCTAGGTTAATTATTAAGATAACAAGAGGCTCACACACATTCTCTAGAATGATCTCTGAATTCAATAATTACAATATTAGTCAAAGGGTTAAATCTAAAAAGCTCGATTAAAGCTCAAAGCAAGTTCAATAACAATCAATTTAATATGTTAACTTAACTATTGAGTGTGTTCTTGCATAATGGTCTTTAAGACATCTCTTTTCAGTAAAAATCATTTTGCATACAATGCATTCATATTCTTTCTTCAATACTGTCGTACTTTGGTGAAGTTTATGACAGTCTTCACATAAATCTCGTTTACATATATTGCACTCCTTTTCACCTTTACAAATACTTTTTGTAGAGAACCAATTACGACAAATAACTTTGCAACACATTTCACATTTGGTGCTGACATGGTTTTTGAAATCTTTCTTGTAAATAAAATGGCTATTACAAGCTGAGCAATTTAAACTATTCGCAGATTGATGGTGGATGTGAATGTGTGGAAAGCCATGTTTGGAACGATGCATAAATTCATGTTTAATTAGGTCCAATTTCTTCGGAAAAGTTTTACTACATTTATCACATGAATGAAGAGACTTTTCTTTTGAAGCGATAATAGAATGAGATTTGTGAGTTTTGGTTGAACCACTTTTATTGTCATTCAAAGGAAGCAGTGGAAACGGAGATTTGTGATGAGCTCTTTGAAAATGTGCTTTAAGAAAACCAACACCACTGAAGCATCTTTGACAAACACTACATGAAAATGGCTTTTGCTCTTTTTCTTTAAATGGAATCGCAGACATTTCCAAAACAAAATCCACGCAGTAGGCCATGTCAGAGTTTCAAGTTATTCAGGGATGACTGTCTTCAAAAATGAAATCGTTTCATATTTTTAAATTACTGTTGTATAAATGATAATCTGTTACAATAATTCCTCAAGGATATATATGAAATTTTTTTAATCATAATTCGTTTCTCTCTCTAATTAAATCTCTATTTTTTTACATAATTAAAACATATTCGTTACATTTATATTTCATATAACGAAAAATGAAAATGTTCAATAATGATACGTTACACACATATTTGTAAAATATTAATAGTTTAATTAAACAAAATCTTCATGAAATAAAATGAAATATTGCAGAACACAGCATTATATGAAGAGACAAGGACATTAAAGAGCTATTAACTTTGCGTATAAGCTAACAACCTTATAGAAATAGACCATATTTATATAAGGTTTCCATATCCCTAATTCAATTCCAGGCAGGTCTAAAACTGCCACAAAGAGCGTTTTACGCGAATTTGGTTTGGTGGCGCAACCAACGTGTATTGCCACTATCGAAATGGGAGATGCATTGATATCTCTATGAAAATAATTAATTAAAACAATATGACAGTGATGGAAAAGTTTAATTAATATAATAACGATATTGAATATTAATCTTTCATTAATTATGGACACAGAGTTGTATACCCAGACATTTTATTATCAGTAGCCATCAGAGATCAAAATATTTATGAGACTGGAAAATTACCGAATTCCTGTCTTTGATGTAAACTGTAACCTATTTGTATATTTTACAGGTGACAGGTATTTAATTAAATACCTATTCTTGTAATAAATATTACAGGAATAGACACCTGTCTATAAAAGAGGTGTAGCCAATGAGGTTAAATAGTTAGGCGGTGGGTGTAATAATGTAAGCAAATGTGGAAAATGTATAAACGAACATTTTTAGAATACAAAAACTATTAATATCGTGTATTGTAATAAATATTTTCAAATAATTGCTCTTTAATAAAAAAAATAAAATAAATATATTTGATTAATATATTCATGCACTTAACAAATAAAATATTTTTTTAACAGAATGATTATAAAATTTATTTTTTGTAATTGCATAAAATGTGTATGCAATTAATTCCGAAATTAAAATTGATTACCTATTTAACTACTTCCAATATAATATTTCTAATCTTATATATTTGATCAATATACTTTCTATGTTAATTATGTTAATAATTTGTTTCTATCTTATCAAATGCGTTTGTTCTTATTTGTAGTTTCATACATTTCAATAATTTGTAAATTTTCAGGTGAAAAAGAAATTTAAATTCAGTATTTAATTTCAAATTAAAGAGTGGAATCAACTATATGATAAAATAAAACTTATAACGGAAGTAAATATTTACATTTGTACTCAACAAAAGCATGACAAATTCTTTTCTCTTCCTTTGCTTTGATAATCATCATTTTATTGCATTAATTTTGAAAAAAGCACTATTTTATTCCATTATTTTTTTTTTCGAGTGTTAACTAGGCTTACAAAGGTGATAGTAATATTATCAATAATCATTCTAAAAAAATATTTTCGTTTATCTTGTCTCATATCTTTTACACATTCGTTTCAGCAATAATAATGCAGATTTTGAAGCTCCTAATCCAATATTTGAAGCTGTTGATGTGTTCTTAGTCTGATCAAAACAATTACTCACAGAGTATGAGTTTACTCATACCTTCTAGACGTAGTTAATAATTTAATTATTTTTGATTATAATTTAACTATTTTTGTTTATATTCCTAGACAATATTATACAGTTTTCTCAAAAATTGATAAAAAAAATTTAATATCAGTTTTTTTTTTTTTTTTTTTTGCTTAAATGATATTTTTGTTTTATTTTTAAATTATTCTGTTAAAAGATTTTTTTTTCTAAAATATATATTCAGAAAGAAATTCTAAGTGAAAAAGAATTTAAACGGCTGCGTGTGCTATAAATATTTAATTTATTTATCTTGAGCTATTAACCTATTAATTTTTAATTATTACCAAAAATAGATAAAATAGAAGCTGAACCTAAATCTCACAAACAGTGCATAAATTAAACTTTTTTCTTTTGATAGATATAATATTTTCATTTAAAATTTAATATGAATTCTCTTTTTCCTTAAATCATTCTGTTTTTTATTGTATATTACAATAACGAATTTTCTCTGATTTCCGGGGTTAAAGGTTCTTGACTTATCATGCGATGGTTTGAAAAATATTCTATTATTCAATACATATCGCTATAATATAACTAATGCAAATAATGTAATTGTTAGTGAAAAAAGAGCAAAATATGCAGTTAATTGTACTACGAGGAAATTATTCGCCTTCATTTCTGTTACTTTAAAAACTATTCAAATATATTATATAGATTATTTTATTAATATATATATATATATTAACTGCAAAAAATTAATTATCAAGATCTATTTATTTATAATTTTCAAATCTTAGAGCAGGATTACAATATTTATACAATTAAATGAATTTCAACAACCTAAATAAATTTCGATATTCATTATATAATAAATGATAATTAATTTTAAAAATTTTAATTATAGTTAAAAAAAAAAAGTATATTGTTAGCAGTTTTTCTGATTAAGAACTACTACTTTACTTCTAGTACCGTGATGGGCAAAGTACGGCCCGCGAAAGTATTTAATGTGGCCCTCCGAGGGCTTATCGACATGGATAGTACCAAAGAGAAAGGAGTAGGGGAGAGGAAATTTCCCCCTTTCGATGAAGTATCAACTGTAACCGTGCGGCCATCTTAGTTAGAGAAGAAAAGCGCTTATTTTGTATTCTATAACATAAGTGATGAATTTATTTCTTAATTTTTGATATTTAAGCTGTATTATTTTCTTCATCTGTATTAAGCTGTATTATTTTCTTCATCTTTTAAGCTGTATTATTTACTTGATTTGAAGTTATTCTTTGCTATACTTATCGAAATGTTGGTGCATGCGCAAATCGTACTATTACTGCGCATGCGTAGTTTAGGAATCACTCGACGCGTTCTTCCCTACTAGCATTTGAAACTCCAACCAAAATGGCGATAATGGCTTCAATCGGACCTAATGCATTTGATAGGATATGCCTCCTCCACTACTCCTAGCTCTATGGATAGTACATGGCTCGCTACAATTACGTTTTTCGGTCGAGAAGCTTGAAATGGATTTTACTTAGTAGAATAATAGATGCTCGGAATTTTCAGGTATTTTTCGGAACTAGAATCCTAATCACGATGTTGTATTTTTACATTGTATAATTCACAAGGACTTCCTTTGTAAAGTTGCAATAGATATTTCCCTTGTACTTAATGTGGTTTCAAAACTAATTAATAGAATCGATCTCAGGGCTTGGTACACCGACAATTCCAAGAATTTCTGGTTGAAGTCGACGCAGATAATTTTATCCTTCTTTACCACACGAAAGTAAGATGGCTAAGTTGTGGATATGCATTTCAACGGATTTGGAATTTAAAAGAGGAAATACAAGATTTCTTAAAGAATAAATCAGACAAATGGTCTGATTTTCAAATTTTTGAATATAAAGATTGGCATACCGATTTTGCATTTTTTTTACCGATTTGCCCGAATACTATAACAAAATAAACAAAAAATTGCAAGGAAAGAACTAATTTATAAATGAGACTGGGGTTGTCTGAAACCATTTAAAATCAGCCTTTTCCATTTTATACTGCATGGCGAAGAACGATTTAACTCACTTTCCACGTTTAAAATCCATGTCACCTGTGAGTTAGAATAAATTTAAAGATTTCAGTCAGGTGTTGTAAAAACTTCACGCAGAATTTGAAACTAGGTTTCAAGATTTTAAGAACATTCAATCATCACTAGATGTTTTGTCGATGCCGTTTAATGTAGACCTAGAAAATGTATCTGCAAAATTCAGTCGGAAATTATTGAAAGGCAATGTAGTACCCATTTAAAGCAATTGTTTTTGAATTCCACAAAACTAGATTTTTATAAAGCACTGCCAAAAGCTGAATTCCCAAAAATGATTGCTCACGCCCAGAAAATTAGGGAGATGTTTGCGTCGTCTCATGTGTGCGAACAGGCTTTTTCGACCATGCAATTACGGAAAAACTCAATCAGAAACCGATTGACTGATTAACACCTTTTAGCACTGCTGAAAGTTACTTCGTCTCAGCTGGAACCCGCTTTCGAAAATATTATGGAAAATCAAAAACAATTCCATACGTTTCACACGTCTAATATGTCAGGGCCTTCGAATAAAAGTTAAATATTATTTAAGGTAAAAAGTTAATTTTTAACATTTGTGTGTAATGCAGTAATATTTTTATAATATTATGATTAAAAGTTTTAACACAAAATGCAATTTTCCGATAATTGTGGCTCTCCTCTAAAATTTCTTAAACTTTGTGCCCCCCCCCCCC
>JAPDSC010115258.1:11748-39139 GCA_026290005.1 Latrodectus geometricus
TCATGCCAACCATATTAAAAATGAAAACAATTTCAGTTTCCAAAAAAGAAAATAATAATAATAATACATATCAATCACAAGATCGTTTGCATTTGGAATTACGAGCATTCTAAACTGTTCTAGAGAGTGATCATGTTTATACTATCGATCAATGTACTTGCAAGATATTTGAGCAAGTATAGACTTGTTGACGAGAATCACATTCATGAAAAAGAATCTGTACAGCAAATAATCACTCAGTTTAACTCAATTTAGTATAAGAATATATGCCTGTGTGTGTGTGTTCCTTTCAATGATCTATTTAAACCTTATAAAAAAATGTTGACAATTTTTAATTTACCGAGGAGTAAAGAAGATGCTGTTTTGTTTTTCCAGGAAAAAGATGCATTCTCTCGAAATTGAATATGCATAAATGGACACGAATTGAAGCTATGTGTATAGGAAAGTATGTGGAGGTGCAATGTGAAAAAGCGTTCAACAAAAAAGAGCCTTCGATTCGGCACTTGGTTTAGTGGTTCCAGAATACTATTCTCAACAGCACTGCGTTTCATGACTATTGGACAGAGGTATTAACATCTATCAAGTAGTGGAATAAATAGCTAAACATTTGTCAAAATAATACGATTGATTGGAACAATTACATAAAAGAGGTTTGTTCGTAAGATTTCCTTCGAAAGCTGAAACCACGGACTGGTTGTTCTGGAAAAACTGTCGAAATTGGCGAGAACTTGTTCGTGTGTCGTAAAACAACTCTGCTAGAGTACTTCCACAAAAATTCGGCGGGTTATGCCATGAAATCAGTGTTTTCTTGTTCAAATTTCCGAATCGAGAAGCAAGCACATTAATATCAACAATTGTGGACTATATATTGGAAAATCGACAATATATTCAGATTGTTAGCCAGCCTACAAAACGGATAAGCTGGAAAAGCTGGTTATAGCCATTTAAATGTGAATTATACTAATTTTTATTGATCTAACAATGGTTGTTCATATGCAAAATGTGGAAAGATAGTGACTATGCAAAATGTGGAAAGATAGTGACAATTAAGTAGAGAAACACAAGGCAAAGAGGTAAGGCTCGTCACCATCTAATGTCTTATCTTGTGGAATTAATGTGTCACATATCACATAAGCGAAGGATAAAACATTTGATTTCATATTGAAAGCAATCGCTGAAGTTAGAAATTATGTGCGAGTAATTGTAGCTTGGCGGTAAACAAGTAGTCGTTTTTCATCAAGGTCGCCTTAGAAATCAAGATGTAGCAATTTTTGTCATTGACAACTAAAATATAAATTATGAAACCTTGATTTTGGCGATATTGTAAATTGTTTTTAACAATTTTTGGTAATTTTTTTTATAGTTAATTCTACGATTAACATAAAAATATGAACTAAGATACATATGAACAGTGTAATAATTGTTTTAGAAAATAAATTCTGGCCATATTACTTTGAACTTGAATGTTGGCACTGCACGCCACTTGTCCAACTTGATTCACAGCGCGACATGTGTATCTGCCCTGATGTTCGGCCGTGGCTTCTTCGATCTTTAAGCTGCAGTAACCATTGTTGTAAGTGATGGAATATTCTGTGGAATAATCGATGCAGACATCATCTTTGAACCAAGACACTAATGGTAAAGGATTGCCAAAAACTTGACATTCCAACAGATGTGATTCTCCTTCGATAACAACAGAATCCAAAGGTTCTTGGACAAAATGCGGTGGTATCAGTTCACTGGGTACACGAGATTCTAGAAAAAAAATAAGAAAAGAAATAAAAAAAACTGAAGAAAATAATTTAAGTAATGAAATTTTTAAATTCATTCTACTAGCAATTTTGATATTTATGCTGTTACTAGGTTCCTAATGTCATCCTCTTACACATTCTGGCAGATTTTCATCAATTGTTGCTCCAAATCTGCGATATTTTGCGTATCCCGAATCTAGTGACCTAACATGTTCCAGAGATACTAGATTTGTGAAAGTATGATAACCTTGCTGGCCAATGAAAACTATCAGCATCATGAAGACAGTCCAGAGATGTGTGAGTAGAATTTTGCCTGGCATTATCTTTTAAAATGTGTCCCCAGTATGACATACCATGAAAGGTAACGCAAGCAGTAATATCAACATATCGTTGACATGTTAAAGATGTACGGAGGAAGACTAAAGATGACTTGTTGTCATAAGAAATAGTGCCCCACACTATCACACCAGGGGTTATGATTATATGCCTTTGTAAGACAAAGGATGATTGAGACCGTTGGCCCCATCCTCTCCAGGCATGAACACGGTGGTCATCTGCTTCAAGAGTGAAGCAGGATTTATTGCTGAACACTAAGCGATTCCAGTCTGATGACAGCATAATGATCAGCTGCGACACTACTCCAAACGACACCCTGATGTTCTAGGGTCAAAGGCAAACATCTTAAAGGCCTATGTAAGGGTAATTCCGCCTCAGACAAGAACCATGAGAAGGTGGACAGTACCACTGGTGGTATAGGCGATGCTGTAGTGTTTTGAATAGTCGACAATGATACAGTTGAGATGGTTCGGGGGTGCGAACAATCATCTAGTCTTACCTCGCATTTGCGCTCCTTGGACTTCCAGAGACATAATTTTGTAGGCAGTTTCCTTGTAGCAACAAGCCCTGCCAACATCTTTGCACTTTTATCTTGCAGTATCTGTACCCTACAAGTGGTAGCTCTTTTTTCGATACGACCACCCCGCTTCACGCAACCCTACAATACGAACCCGTTCGAAATCGTTTAGTTGTCTGTAAGGTCTTCGATATCGTCGTAATGGCATCTTTAGTTGCTTCTTTATAGCATTACAATGGCAGCAACAAAAAAGATGAATTTTTGCATCAGTTACTAGTTTTATACGCTGCGCAATGCGCAGTAGAAATGAGTGCCATGATCGCAATTTCTGTACATTTTCCTTGAAATTTCGATCGTTTGCATGTTCGACCAAGATGTTTTTATTTACCAAATCTCATCACGATGGCAAAAGTCCTTCTTGGTACTTCAATTTTCTTGAAAAAGACGATATTTCCATCCAGATCAAATGATGTGTAAAATAAAATAACAAAGTTTCAAATAATATTCATTTGCCATCACATGTCAAAACCGATTTCAAACAATCTAACAATGGGAATTACTATTAAACACTTTCACATACGTTTTCAAAACTAATTTTATAATGATTCAGTGTATCTCATAGTTTGAATTACAACCTAAAGTTTATCCTCCAATTTTAATCTTAAATCTTAATAAAGACAATCTTAGATCTTTTTTTTTAATTATATTATTTTATGATCTAAAAACATTTATAAAAATGATTATATTTTAGTTGTTCTCAGTATTCTCAGTTGCTATTTTTCACCATATAGTTAGAAGATATAATCATAAAGTGAAATTTTGTAAATAGATAACAAAGTCAATTAAATATTTATAAATATATGCTCTATTTGAAATGTGTAAATAATTTCATTGCTAAGAATTGAAGCTGAAAATATATCTAACAGATTTTAAGGGATTCTTTTTAAGTAAATACAAACGGTAAAATATTATCGATCAGTCTGTGGGTTCTGAGAGTTGAGCTTCATGGAATGATAAAAAAATTTATTTTATAGGATGTTGAATTTTAGACAACGATTTGCACAAATAAATTATATTTTTTAACTATATTTTTATGCACAAAAATAAAATCTTTAGAACTGATTACCTTTTACGACAAGTTGACTTTGAGTTTCTGCAGTGCCAGCTGAATTTGTCGCCCGGCATATGAATTTTGCAGTGTCTTCCGAAAACGTTTCTTCAATCGTCAACTTGCAGATTCCGTTTTCAAAAGATGTCTGATAATCTGGATTATTTTCGACTAGAATACCATCTTTAAACCATTGGATCTGAAAACAAAAACTACTAGATTAAACAATGGCTTTTATTTTTTTTTTAAATACTACAAATCCTATTTGTCTTAATAGCCAATATAATTTATTAATTACTTAAGAATCACTTTTAACCAAAACTCTATTATTCTTTAAAAAGTTTTAGAATGTTTATTTACTCTTACTGAAATTTTTCTATTTATTTTTCAGTAAATGCAGTTGAAAAAATAAATAAAAAATTTAACATGAATAAAAAATTTAACCTGTGGCTGTGGCACACTTTCAACTACGCATTCAAATGTGTATTTTGTTCCTTCCGGAACTTCGGCGTCACTCAAGTTCCTTATAAACCGTGGTGGCTTGGGAACAGGCTCAGCGGGTTTAGGTGGAATCGCTTTAGCAGCTGCTTCTGCTGCTTTAGCTGCTTGCAGGGCGGTAGCTGCAGCTGCTCTAGCTGCCTCTGCTTCTGCTTGGGCTGCATGAAGGACGGCATCCATTTCCTTCTAAAAATTGGTAAACAATAATACATTTAATGAAAAAAAGAAATCGAATATCAGTTTAGCTATTGTTCCCTATAATATTTATAGAATTCTCAGAATATATATATAAGGTAACCACTAAAGTTCTTACAGTTTCTTTTTTTTTTATCGGCCACAAAATAACGCTTTAGGAAAAGTGCAGTCAATTATTAGTCCTAAAAGGAATGTTTAATGGCATATTGCATCTTCTGTTGTGCTGAATTGACGACATTAGTGTGACGTCATGTTTCCAAACAAATACAATGTAAACATTTGTTTAATATTGTATTTAAGAAAGCCTTTTTGACAAACTTGGAGATTTTTGTTTGGCTATCGATTTTATTGGTGATTTTTGTTGGCACAGAACAATAAATTGTTCTGTTGCAACCAGAATACGATTGGAAATAAGCTCAGCTTGGTGATTAACTGTGACTACAATTTGCCGAGAATCAAAGGTTAAGCAAACAAAAGGTTAAAAGTTTTAACAAACACGTTATCCTTAAATAATGAATATCAATTTCAAAAATAACAATTTAAAAATCTATCACCTAAGTCTATGGCAGTTTCAATGATAAATGACGCTTAACAGCAAATGTTTGGAAACAATATGACGCCACAACTAATGTCGTCTAAGCACTTAAGCTATCAGTTCAAGGGTTCAAATCTCTTTTCAGTCTTGGATGTATATGGTGGTTCGGAATTTATTTTGGACGTAAGGTCACAGGCTACTTATCTTTCGTGTGCAAAAAATGAACTTTTAGTAACAAACAAATCAAACCAAGACAGCATCTTCTACTAACATGTCTCCTGATGTCAATCTTTCTTCGAGAAAATTCGGAAGTAATAGTAGGAAAGAAGTGTTTGGCTTATAGGTTTAAATCACTCGAATTGGATTTCTAAATCGATGCATTCTTCAGAATACTATATCTAAATGATGGATATATTTGGCAAATTGATAATTCATAGTTGCCAGTAAACTTGCTATAAAATCATAAAGCAAAGAACGCCAAAGTAGTACCTTGAATACTACCATGTGTCTTCGTTATCATACGAGTTACGATTAACAGTGGTGCCCGGTAGACCAGCTTTAATAACCACTGGTATTCTCAACCTATAGTTTTTTTTAAAAAAATCACGTAATACATTAATTTCCACATATCTATTTTCATTTTATTCATTTTCAAAAACTTTAATGGTTACTTTGAAAAAAGCTCAGAAATTTATTAAAAGCAAATAATAACATTAATTTTTTTTAAATAATAATGCTTCATCAAAATTATAAAATAGAAAAAATTATTACTTTTCCTTTTTGTTCCACAACTTTTGCTTGCTGCGTAAGTTTTATGTTGTTGGAAAGTGTGTTTAGTTCGGATGTTATGACCGAAAATGAATCGATCATGTCTCTATTTTTATTCGTAATTACATTTGTTGAAGGGTGGGTTGGAGTACCTGAAATATATATTTCTATTAATAAAGACAAGTCTCAATATCTAAAACATATTTATATTAATAAAGATGAATTTTTGAGTATCTGATAATATTTATCTTAATAATGATAACAAAAATTAGACAAATTAGAATACTTTGAAGAAATTTTAATATTTTATTACAATTTATTCGATATTTGTTTGAGAATGAATTTTTCCTATTTTTGTGCATTTCATATTGGTAATAACTTTTGATAGGTTTACCAACAAACAAGATTTCAAATTTGAGAATGATAAATTTCTAAGTTACAAATTTTCATTTCATAAAAACAACGCTAATACATATTTTGTTGAAGGAATACTTTAATATGAAATCTTGAATTTGTAAAAATAAATACAATGTAATATATTGCACACTGATTACAATCCACATTGAAATAAATGACACGTAGTTCAAAAGAAGTAAATTTGCAAATTTATCCATATGAATAATTGCTTCGTAGTTTTCAATCCATAATTTTGATGTAATAATTTGATAAAAAAATGTTTCTTTTATCAGATTATCCGCGGAGGCGAATAATATGCGCTTATAAATTCGTAACTTTTCAAACACATAATCCGCTGATTATATACACGAAAATCAGATAATCGAAAAATTCGGAGCTTAAATTTGTGAATATATTTACCATAAAGCTGTTGAGATAGCGAAGATATTTTCTTTAATCTCTCTTCTTGCTTGGGTTTGCCTTTTTCCAAAAAGTCCTTTATTTCCTTTTGCAAGTTCTGGGCATCTGATTCCTTTGTGCATGTGGAAGATTTCCGAGCAATCGATATTAATAAACGACTTCCTTCTTGTAGCCATTCCTCAGACTGTAAAAAAACAAAATAAATAAAATAAAAATCACAAATGGAATATAAAAATTGCTTATTCTAATAATTTTGAAATTTTTCAAGCATAGTTTCGTGGTGAGAGTATCTGAGAATAATATAATTAACTTAGTCGTCAAGTATTAAAATAAGGATGCGTAATACCCTGAATGATTTTAATATACAGATGAGCGATGTAGTGCCAAATGTGGCACTTCTGCTATTTTTATCTTTTTCTAAGATAGTCATTAACAAAACGTCGGAACTGCTTTTGTTTTGTCGAATCTTGTGAGAAATCAACCCATACAAGAAAGTTAATACGGTCATTTTATAGGAATATCTTTAATGGAATATCAAATTTATATGTATTTTTTTCTCTCGGAACTTGAAAAACTGTCCCCTGATACTTTTAGAACAAAAATGGATCATTTATCGATAATTTAAAATTTAGCCACAATCATTAACATAAAACTCAAAAAATAATAAACACAAAAGTGAAAGTTATTTTTTCCGGGGGGGGGGGTAATCAAAATATTAAATAAAATTTAGTACATAGACAAATTCGACTAGAATGAATATTATGAAAGTAATAATTGCTTTTTCTTTTTAACTAAAAATTTGTTGCCATACAATTCTTAATTACAAGCTTTGAGGTAATAATATTTTCGACAAAACATTGGAAATATTTGTTTGTATTGAGAATTTTTTTTATCCTGTTAGATTTTAATCTAATGGGATTCAACTGTATTCTAATTAATTTGAGATTTGTATCTATATTAATAAAAGCAAGTGTAATGTGTCTGTCCGTCTGACCGAGCTCTCCAGCCAAATCTATCGCACGCAGGGACCTGGAATTTTTTACACGGAAGCACAAGGGGGCTGGCCACCAGACCTCGAAGCCCGATTTTCGAATTTTGAATTAGAAAAATTTTAAAAAAATTATTATTATTTAAAAAACTTCTTCTCGAGATCGCTGCTCGCCGATAGCTGATTCCGGGGTTATAGATAGATAATAAAAGCAAGTGTAATGTGTCTGTCTGTCTGTCCATTTGAAATTTGTTCGTTACCAATGTCAAATTATGGTAAAACTATAAGGTGGCCCCTTGGCAAACATGGCGATTTTTGTTTGGTTATCGTTTTTATTGGCGATTTTTGTTGGCACAGACAATGAATTCCCCTGTTGCTATCGGAATATGATTGGGGTTTGCCCGGCTTGGCCATCAATCGCGATTACAACTTTGCGAGAATCAAAGAGGCACCATAAAGTATATTCCTAATTTGAATGTTGTTAGCTTGGTTGTTTAAAAATGCCGCCATTTCCCCTATTTTTACATGATTGTTATTAACTGGAAAAAAAGAAATAAAAGTTTCATTCATTTAATGTCGCTGAATTCGGATAACTATTCCCTTTTTGACTAAAAATTTAGTCAAAGGCAACCTCTATGATTATAATGATTTCTTTTACTGAAATTCGGAAAGTTTTCATCATTCGCACTTACAATATGAAATAACTTTAATTTGAATCGAAGTTGATCTATAACGTAGTAAGTTTCATTGAATATAAATTAATGTTTTGATTTCTATCAATATTAAATCCGACATCAATTTTGAAACATGGAATATTATTGTATTAGTCTGCAATAATATAAACATGTAAGAAGTACAACAGCGGTAAGTTATGATAGGAACCATTTTCCTATTAACTGAGAAACTAGCGCCCTCTATGCCAAACTTTACAGAAATTTCTAGACGTTTCCAGAAGTAAAAATTGCTACAGTTATTTAAAACTGTAAAGGCTGGTTTGAACATCCACGTGAGAAGGTGCTACGTGGATATGATACGCGAGTGAAGTGAGACAATTTGCAGAATTTCACATTCTAATTTTGATTTGATAAGCTGCGTTACTGCATAGTTTACTTAAAGCAAAAAATTCATCACATATTTTCATTTGAGTATTTAATTCCCGTGGAAGAAGAAATGGATCCTAAAAAGCCTGAAGAAAAACCTGGTGAGAAAAAAACCCGGACAGCCTGATGATAAAGGAGGAAAACCAGGAGAAAAGAAACCTGGGGAAGAAAAAACTCCACCTACAAAGTAGAAGATCAGCTTTTATGGAAGAATAAAAAAAAAAAAAAATGAAGCCAAAATTATAAGTGAGTGATAAAATGTTATTATTTATGTTTTAGAGAATAACTTATAATAATCAAGATGAAATCTTAATTTTGCATTTTAAAATTTGGACTTTACTTACCCTTATAATTTTTTCCGCCTTTAATAATTTCGGTTAATTCCCAGTGAACGGTACGCTCCTTATACGGTACGCATATATACAACGGTAATCATATATACAATTATAATTAATTGTATATAATAATGTATAAAATTATATTATTTGTATAAAATAATATAATTTTATATTATATAATGATATTAATTGTATATTCTATAATTATATTAATTGTATAAAAATAGCGCACCGTACACTGGGATACAGCCAATAATTTCTTTTTATCCCTTTTAAGTTATAAGTATGATGCTTTTTGTTTTTCGTGTTTGGAATTTTATATTGTTAAACTGGCTGATTGTGTATGTGTGTATTATAAAATTAATTCCATATTCTTTTGTTGGTTAAATTGCACTTTAGTTCCCCTACTTCACCAACTCGCGAATTTGATGCGCTTTTTCACTCATGCTCATTAATTATCCTTTTGTTTTAGTCTTTTCATTGGTCGCTAATTAAGTTTCACTTTGAAATAGCCGTAGAATTTTCGCCATGGCATCGGCGATTTTGAAAACGCGCCAAGTAGGGGACCTAAAGCGCATTTTCACCTATTAAGGACTTTTTCTACAACGGATCTAGATATTCATTTGCATTATGTCGAAAAATTGTCATCAGTGTTTTGAATCTTAGGTTAAAATGTGCTTTAGGTCCTTGGCATGAATAATTTTAGTTGGTTATAAATTTTGTCATTCTTGGTAATCCTACTTTGATACACTAGATACGATAAACGTAACGATTTCTAGAATTCTTATTTTGCCATTTCGTTCTGCCTGGACGCTTTTTTTTCCCGTTTGTCACCAAAGGTATGGGACCTTTGGTGACAAATTGAATCCTGTCTCCTAGGATTGTACCATTAATTTAATTCATTTAATGTTAATTGAAAATTTTATTTTGTAAAAATATTTTTTTTTATTTAAAATGTTTGGAAAAAACAGAAAGTTAATGATGGAAAAAGCAGAAATTTTGTGATTTTTTGTTACGCATAGTAATGCCATTTGGCGACTTTATAACTTGCACCGGTGAAATGAAGAAGTACCCATTTTCATACTATATTATTGACTCAATACATTCTTCAGGAAATTCTAATTATTATTCATTTTAGCACAAACGAATAGCAGTTTATTTATCATTCAAGTTTTCTCAAATTCTTGAAAGCAAATAAAAACTTTGAAGAATTAATTAGATACACTTAAACTTTTTAATAAAAAATCGGTAGGAAATCAAACTTATATCTAATTTACAAGAAGAAACCACCCCAGAAAGTTATCATTATAAATGCACGGGCAACGCCGGGCGGGTACAGCTAGTGAATAATAATAGTTACTTCTTCGATTATTTTGTAGTATTCTATGGCAACATCAATCAGTCGTCGGTTGTTGGTTACTTCAGTTCTGAAAGTCGACCATTTCTTCTGCATCGATTCTATTTCATAATGCACTTGTGAGGAATCCACTCTTTCGTCTCGCATAAGTCTCTCAGCTGTGCTCACAAATTCATAAATACGTATTTGCAATAGCTGTAAATGAATTCACGTAAGCAATCAATCATTTATTTCACAAGATATTTTAACCATGCAAAAAAATTGATAGTGACGAAGAATTCTTTCAAAAGTTCTAACCTCAATTGTTTTTTCAAACTGCATAAAAGCATCCGAAGTATGGACAGCAGACGGTAGGGAATCACCATAGCTTTCACGAATAGTCGCCAATTGTGAATTTAGGTCTTCTATCTGCTTATTAATCTAAAAATTCAATTTTTTTTTTCAAATAAAAATATAAAAATGAGAAAATATCCATAGAATGATAATCAAACATTTGAGAAAATATATTTGGTAAAAATTTACTATACGGTCACCCTTAGCGATTTTTTCAAAATATCACCAAAAAGTCACCATTTTGCACAAGCAATCAGGATTGCTGGAATTCCTCATCTGCAATTAGTCGAAGGCGGGTTGCTAGAAATTTTTTTGTATCGCCAAATGTAAAAAGTTGCGCCGAGGGTGGTTATATAGTAAATCTAAGTCATACATCTTAAATGCATGAAAAAAAGTAATTAAAATAATCACGTCAGACGCGTAAATGTAATGGTATTTTTTTTTTTTTTTTTTCTCATCGAAATCAGATTTATTGCCAAATGTTTTGCTATAATCATCAAAAAGTTCATGTGAAAGTGCTATTTTTCAATTACCATAATAATATTTTTGCAAAGTTAATTTTACTATACTACTTATGGTATTATAGATGGATTGATAGAAAATATTATAATAGGAAATTTTAATTATTTTGGCGATTTTTTTTTTTATGTTTTGAATTTTTCGCCAAATACTTGGAATTTCTAAATCTTGGTGAAGAAAGGTAAGGAAAATAACAGAAAAATAACGAAAAGCATTAGTTAAAGCTCAACATGAAACTTTTTCATACGGTTAATTTATTTGACTTACCAAATGCATATCTCTAAAGAAGACACATAACTGGTTATGCTGTTCTAACCGGTACTTGTACTCTTCCCAATATTTCTCAAAAGTTTTCTTTCTTGTATTAAGCAATGATGTGATTTTTTCTTTGTCCACAGCTGCGGCCGCAGGAGGTTCCTAAAAATCACATTAAATACAATTTAACTGACCATCATCAGTTGTCATAATGAGAAGAAAAAAAAAAAGATATGATATTGAAAGAGACAAGACTATAAATTAAATACAAAGTGTTCCAGAGTCTTTCGAAGAAAAGACAGATTGGTAATATGTCCCTAAAATAACAAGTTTGCATACTTTAGGGAATAGGAATATGAAATAGCAGCATAAAATAAAAAAAGGCTGTAAAATTTGGGCAGAATATGGTCTAGGATAGCATTTTTCGGCTTGCGTGACCTTTGGTTGCATACCAACCACAATTGATCAGAGGAGATTAAAGTTGTGTTAACACTTTTTGCATGATGTCCCTTGGTGTGGTTACTTCGGAATTTCCGATTTTCTTCTCATGTGACATGGAAATATAGGCTACGATTTACGAAGAGTTCTGCAGAAGACCAATAACACAAGATCGGTTTTAAAAGCCTTACAACAGTTCTCGACTGTTGGGATACACAGTGTCGAAATGGGTTCTAAAATGAGTTTTTACCAAAGAATGTCAAAAATTTTATGGCTAGTAATAAGTAACTGTAAACGTAATTAGTAAGTACTTACGTATCATCCTGGCGCAGCTTGTCCTTACTTGGACCTTGCGCCATTAAAAACAATCAACCAACCAACTTACATATCATCCCGTCAACAACTTCTTGAAAAAAATATATTACCAAATAAGTGAGATAATATTTAAGTACTTGAGTGTTACATGTAATAATATAAAGACTGAAAATATAATTACATTTGACGACAAATTTGTCGCCAGATTATATATTTATTATACCTATAACCCTGTCAACCAATGTCATCAAACATTGTGGATAAATATCATAATTTTCCCTTCAGTTTAGTAACTCTGAATAACAAATTTAAAGTATTTCTTGTGTTTATGAGAAAGGATACAGTGACTGCTTGGCTTATTACATAAGCATACACTTTAGAATTTTTACTTTTTTACATGTAAGTTTTAAATTGAAGTTATAAAATTTAAAACGAAAATTTTTTATACGGGCATTATTACAGATAACTAATGATAGCTTTAAAATTTGTGTTCTGTAAAAATAGAAATTAAAGCACTTGAGTTAATGAAGTAGAACAGCAGAAGGATTGAAACATCTCAATCCATCATTTGGCGACGTATGTTATTCAAGAAAATGGTCGATGTGATGATACATAAGTATTACAGAGATATATACTTATTAGCTGTTGTGAGTTATGAAATTTTATAGTCATATAAATTAAACTTCTGCATAACATCTTATTGTATTTTAATTTGAAAATTTACTTCAGACACTTGGATGTAGCACATACTGTGTAAAACTACATTTTTGGGTGCCCCTTGGCAAAGACGACGATTTTTGTTTGGCTATCGATTTTATTGGCGATTTTGTTGGCTCAGAACAATCAATTGCTCTGTTGCAATTAGAATACGAATGGTTTTTGACCAGCTTGGCAATCAACCGCAACTACAACTTGGCGAGAATCAAGGGGGCACCCTTAAGTATAGTCTAACTACATATTGTTCTTAGCTGTAATCATTAAGATTTATAGAGAAATACTAAAGTATAGCAGTTTTAATTTCTAAATTTGATTCAATAAATGTATACAAAAATAAATTTTCATAGTGAAAATTTATTCTCTGTACTTGCATAGACGCTCAATGGAAATTCTCTTCAATGGAAATTTCTACGGAATAGGGTGTGGGTAATGTGAATATTATGAAAATTATTTAGAATGTTAAAAAATTAGATCGATATGTTTTGGGAGTAATAAGAAAAGTTAGTTAATTTCCTAATACTATTATGTAAAAATTTTTAAAGTACCAATCATTAAAAGGAGTAAAAGAATGTAGGACTTTCTTTAGTTTGAATCAAGAATGGAAACAGTTGCATTTCATATCAACAAAAGCAATAACGTTATCAAGACATCAATAAACCAATGAAATAAAAAGTATTACAACTGCAATGAAATTCGGTTTGTAGTTAAAGGAAAATGAATCACTCATGTAGTCTAATCAATATTGATTAGTACATTACTTACGGCTTCATTGATCTTTTTGATAACTTGTTCAGCCTCCGTATGACTAAATTTAAACAGTTCGGATACAGTTGGGCGACTAGCTTCATGATCATGGATCAAAATTTCCATTTTTGAGATATCATTCGGCAAAGACGTCATCTTAAACTGAGATTCTTGCATGTCCACTAATTTTTCGAGCTGAAATTGCCACAAAAATGTTTTTAAAAGTGTGTCACATTAATAAAGAAAGTTTTCAATTGTATTTTTAAAAGAAAAACTAAAAGACATGCAAGCAAAAACTGAAATACCTCCTCATAGTTCTTGAAAAATGTTGTCATCATAGACACAAGTATTTGGTAATCTGTAATACGTTTCTGAAGAAGCTGGTTGGAATCTTTTAGTTTTCTCAGCATTTCAGTATGCTCGTTAGATGCTCCATCCTTGGGTTTAGTTGTTTCGCATTTTCTAAGGCAATTTTCCACATCTTTTAGAACGACCTGAAATAAATTGGTTAAGAAAATATTTTAATGCTAAAATTCGAAGAGAAAAGCCACAACTTAATATAAACATTTATTTATACCAATTTTTTAGAAAAGCTTAGCATTTAAACAGCATAAAAATAAAATTATGAAATCTGCTCAGGTGCTTATTACATTAACATACTTATATTATACAAAAAGAAATAAGTGATTACTATGACACACACATACATACATTTCCATTCGTAGATTGTTTAATATTTGGAACAAATATAAATATAATAAAGCAGTTACATACGATTATTTAAATATAGCAATAAGATAGAAAATATAATCAGTATGCAAATTAAAATTTACAAAATGAGTTTCAAAACTTGAGTGATTTAAATAACTATACAGATCAAAAGAGAAAAATAGAAAAAATTCACAATAAATCAATTTAAATGAAGTACTAACATGGACAGTTTCCATATTCCAAATATTAAACAATCTTCAAATATTTTTTTTTTTTTTGGAGTAATTCTATTTAAGCTGCTTTTGCGCTGATTGTATTGCCATACTTATAAGTTTTGAATGTATTTATTTATTGTATGTATTTATGTATTTATTTATTTCGCATTGTTATATTTCTAACTAGCACTTGTTTCTGTACACGTTTTCAGTTCATCAGCAGTAATTTCTTCAAAATGTAAGGGCAGAGGAGGAACGTACTCGTTATACCACACCACGCAGTCACTTTTTCCTCCTGAAATGGGCGTGCAAACACATTATGTGGATTATTCTCTGCCCAGTTCTCACAATTTTTGGAATTAAAGTTACCAGTTAACGAGAACTGCGCCTCATATGTCCACAGAATGCGTAAAGGGCAGCTGCTATCTTCATCACATCGGATAAGGAATTGATGCGCAAAATCAAGCCATAATTGATAGTTTCCCTCTTTCAACATCTGGACACGCTGAAACCAATACGGAAATATGCTTAGAACAGAGCGCAGAATCCTGGGGATAGTTGGATTCGGCAATGTGCACTTGCAGGATGAACTCTGCTGATCGCCTGATGAACTTCTGCAACAGCTTCCACAGGAATGGAAGGTCTTCCAGACCAAGGTCGATCGCATGTGCAACCAGTTTTTTTCAAATTTATGAATTAAGTCCCGTACAGATTTGCACGGGCCTCACCGTAATCCATAATTCTTGCAGTAAGCACTCAATGTAAGCTTTTATTCATTCATGTAATAAATCTGTATGATTTTCAAAAGTTCTTTCCCTGAAAATGGCATCTTGTTCGGAATGGCAGAAGCCAACATGTGTGGCTCGCATTTCTCAGTGCCTTTTCTTTCACCTAGCGTGACACAGTCTGTGTCTTACGTAGAACCCGAAATTTGCGTTTCTTGGTGTCTTCTTTTCGTTTTGCGGAGGACTAATCAGGCTGGGATCTCAGCCGAACGAACAGCGTGACGTTCGATGTAAATAAAACGAAAATTAATGCTCTGATGCAAGGCAAAGACTTTTTTACATTTTCTTTGCCTAGCTCCGGGGATTTTCGTGATACAGGTACCATTTCAACGCTTAGTGTTGTTTAGTTTGGAGATAACATTCCAATACAAAAAACTGAGTGTTGCCAATAGAAGTTTTCGAAATTTTCTCACTGTAACCGTAATTGTTTAATTCACACTGTTGTTTTCCATATCATCCTTAAGCGCATACCTCAAAATAGCTTCTACAAAAATTTCATTCAGTTTCTGTGAATGGTATGATAGTTAGAGGCCCAAATGTAGGGATAGTTTTTTTTTTTTTATAATAACCTTGTACATATAATTTCATATTATTCACAGTTAACTAAAAGGCTAATGAAATACCAAAACAGGAATTCATTATAATAAATAACTTTTTTTCGCAAAGTTATGAATAAATAATAAGTTATTTTTATCTAATAAAAAACAAGCACTTGATAAGGTAGAAAAGTTAGGATTGTCTTGAAGAGAAAGCAATCTATCCTTTAACCAAATTGGAATAGATTTCATTATAAAACTATGAGGTCTGGAAGAATAATTGAATACATCAGTGGATTTTTATCATCAAACAAGATAACAGAAATCAACGAACTTACTATTATGTTCGTAAAAATATGAATTTTATCTCGTAAAAATTTGTACATAAAGAAAAATATTTATTACAATTTTATGTAAAATATTCTTCTTTATCAAAAACAACTATCAATTAATGTTATTTTTTTTCAATATTATTTTTTTAGGTCTATCATGATAGTACAATTCCAGTACGCTGTCTACAGGATTTTGTTTGGACATATTTTATGAATAGAGTATAATTAGAGTTAAAAACTTTGACCCTTTCCTAATGAAAATGTGCGAAAATTAATAGAAATATTGAAAAATTCTATTTTTCTTATATTTATTGAGACTGCACTTTAAATGTGTTCCATATATATATAATTTAAATTATGAATATATAATATACAGTTTATAAAATATATAATTTATGACAGAAAAGTTTAAACAATACAAGTTTCTTAAACACCTTACTTTCCATTAACAAACATTTCTAAAGTATTTGAAGTGGATATTTAATAATGAGGGATCATACCTTTATCTGCGGTAACACGTCAGAAGTTCTCTTTTCCAAGAAAGGCAAAATAGAATCAGCTTTGTAAAGCTCGTGGGGTATCACAGGAAACATTTTATTCTCTGTTTCTTGAACAGATTTCACAACCTATTTCACAAAAAAAAAGTTTACAAACAAAAGTGAGAAACGTAGAATATTTTAATTAAGAGAAATTACAATTTTGTAAAAATTCAAGTGCATTCATTAGTTGTGTATTATCCCGTGGACCATTTTCATCAAAAGAATAAAAAATTACGCCGCCAAATGTTGCGGTTTAATACCAAACTTTTTTGGCTTGTTTAGTGTATTGGTTTGTCCGGAAAGTTCGTGTCTATATTTTAGGACAATTAAAACGCAACTCATTTCAGTATTGTTATACATTTATTAAATTATATAGGTACCATTCTGCTTCACAGCCTTTCTCCCTCTTTCGTGTAGCTTGAGAACTCCGTCCTCCCAGAACTTCTCAGATTTCTCGGCAAAAAATGTGTCCATATGGTCGAAATTTTTCCCATTAATACTTTATCCAGTATCTTCGCCATAAACAGTGCTTATCTTATTTACCGCTTGTGTGGCATTTTTGCCCTTTCTTAGAAAGAAAAGCATTCTCGACAAGATTTCTCGGCAAAAATTTTTACAAATGGATTTTGATCTCAACCAAAGAGTCGAAATTTTTCCCATAAAGGGAAATCCTTCGTCCAGCATCCTCGCCATAAGCAGCGCATATCTTATTAGCCGCTTGTGTGGCATTTTTGCCCTTTTGGTAAAAGAAAAGCATTCAATGCCTATAATGCATTTTATTTGCCACCCTATTCGAAGGCGTACAAAACTGATAAAATGAACGAATCGCAACCACAAACTTTTTTCCAACATATTGCTGAAACTATCTCTTTTAGAATAAGTACACATATTATTTGTTTCCAATAATTGTGATGTATTCAGTCAGCGCTACCTACCGAAAATTGGCACGAACTTTCCGAACAACCCAATAAAATAGAACGTTTATAGGCATTAAATCCTAACTTTGAAAAAATATTTTTTTCCTTAAGGAAATAGTCGACAGGATATTCTTAATTGAATTTTAAAATGTAACTGAACCTTATTTGATTCTTTTACAAGCTGTTCCCACTGAATCAGAGTCTCTTTGGCAGCACTGATCTGATTTTGTAGATTCAGCCAGAGAGTGCTGAGGGAAACATTTCGAAGTTCTATGCGACTGAGAATGTCTTCAACTGTGTTGCAAGGTAAAGACATGTTTAAGAACACGTCATCCACCTAAAAAAAAATATTTAATATTGTATATTCCTTTGTGTCAGAACAGGTGAAACTGTTTGCCATTATTAAAAGTAAATATCTTATTCAAATAACATAATTTTAGTACTGAAAGAAAAAAGTGTTTCAGAAAATAAATCAATGGTTATAATACAGATTCTAAGGAATTGCTACAAGTTAACATATGTTCATGGCAAATAAGCTTAATATCAATTGCAGTTTTATTGATGGTATGATTATTAATATTAATTATTTAAAGAAAAAAATAAGATAAACTCATAACAATCATTCACTTAAAAATTAAGAAAAGGAAATACTACAATCAAATTAATTTCAGATGAGGGCATTAATGGAATTCATTCTTCAAAAAATATTTCATTAATATTAGATATTTTCAATATGCATTTATTTCAACTGCATTTTACCACACCTTCAACGTAAATAATTAATAGTCTCATAAAACATTAATAGTTTTCCTGTACAAAAGTGTTCTCGTAAAGTTTACATATATATATTTCAACAAAAGCATTTTAAATTTTCCAAACAAAAAGTATTCCTAAAATTTATCTTTTATTAAAAACGTTCTCAATTTTCTCATTAGAAACTGTTCCTATTTTTATTATTAAATTTCCACTATTAGTTCACACTCTCTCTATATAAATCTTCTACAAATTTTCAATTGTTAATAAAATATTTTTTATCTAATTACTCAAGTTTAAATATATTTTTTTTAATTTATATAAGATGGCACTTGATGTTAATACAATTTTTTCAAATATTAATTCATTAATTTAATTTAATTGATTAATTTTATATGGGGGGGGGAAAGTACAATATTATGTAGTGGTGTCATCTGTTGGTATCAACAGTTACTATCTCGATCTTTACATTTATTGCATTTTTAAATGTATTTATTTTTATTATCTTGTAAATGAGTTTATAAATTGCCCTGAAAATTCAACTTTGTGGTTTAGAAATAAATTAGGGAGAGAGGTGGAAAGTATGCATGTGTGACAGAGAAAATTTTTTCTAATTTAAAAAAATGAATGAAAATTATTAATAAATTAGTTATATTGCAAAAAGACTCTTTGCAATATAGTGAAATGAAAAATTTGTCTTGCAATGGTAAAGTTGGTAAAGCATCGGTAGAAATTTTCATGTTTTCGGATCGAATTTCGCCGAATTAACGGTGTCAACCCTTACTTCACAATAAGGCAATGCGAAATTTATTAAGAAATAACTAAAATAAAATTATATTTTGCTGAATAAAAAGGAATTGACTTTTTGTATATTATTTGTTTATCAAAAACTTTACAAACGAAGTTTATTTTTTAATTTTCTCGCCAGAAAGTGCTCTCAAAATTTATTTTTCATCAAAAACGCCTTAAATTTTCCAGCTAAAATATATTCATAAAGTTGAATGTAATGTAAATATATAATGTAGGACTTCTCTTACTTTTCGGGCATCTTCTAAGAAGTTTTTACCATGATTATTCAGCTGCAATAGTTCTTGCCGCAGAGTCAGTTGTTTCTCTTCGATGTTCCTAAATTTAGATTGATCTGGATTTTCCACAGCCTGTTTAATAAGAGCTTCTAATTCATCCATTTCTTTGGATACCTGTTGAGGAAAAAAAAAAAAAAAAAAGATTATCGGATGCATTATTTTAAAGTTTCTTACTTCATGAGTTTTTCTATTGCTGCGAAAACAATAATGATGCAATTAAAAACTTAAAAGAAAGAAAAAAGTATTTGCATAAAGTAGATTATATCGTTACAAATTTTTTCCTCTTTATCTCAAACAGATCGGAAATATTCAGTTTTGTGGTGGAAGATTTGCGCAATTCAGGTGTATTCTACGTTTAAAACAGCATTTCTAAAGATTTGACAAGTTTTAGCAAGATTCTTGGCGGCTTAACAAGATATAGATATTTTTGAAAAATTCATCATCGAAGCCTCAGGACCAATACTAAGCATGATAACAAAGAACCTTCCATAAGCTTGGCGAAACTCGTAGATTTCACGCCAAGTCAGGTATAAATACCACCACCCGAAGACTATCAGTCCTAAATGTCAGTCTAGTGCATAAAAGCTGTAGACTGTCTGAGCTATATGAGATTCTTCTGTGGTTGGAAACTGTTATTCCTGTTGTATTTGGAGCTATGTAGTTGCGATTTTTACTGTTGGAATATTCTGTTGAATTTATTGCGAATAAAAATCTTGTGAATTTTTTAGTGACTGTTTTATTAACTCTCAATCGACACGAACCCCGAAACAATATCGTACGAGTAAAAAAATATTGTTTAATATTTGGAAAAAGTGACACTCAAATATTTTTTTATCCTTTGTCGTAGTTTT
Organism: Latrodectus geometricus; assembly: GCA_026290005.1. NCBI lineage: Eukaryota > Metazoa > Arthropoda > Arachnida > Araneae > Theridiidae > Latrodectus > Latrodectus geometricus. The sequence goes on from JAPDSC010115258.1 coordinate 32,101, forward strand.
TAATATAAATTATGGACCACTTTTAATAACCAGTTCACATACACACATAATTTCTTGCTTTATATTCATCTAATTCTAATGCAAAAATTAAACACATTTGCAAAACGTTTTGGTTGCTTTCAAAAGGAAGTTTTTTTTTTTTAATTTCATAGAAAATTTATCTACTAAAGTGTTTCTCATATAGTCACAAGTGAAATAATAATAGCAAATATAAAAAAAATAAGAAAAAACGTGATCATTAAAATCTTTATTATTCCTTTGCTAAACAAAAAAAATTTTTAATAAATAAATTTATATAAAATAATACATATATTATTATTATTATTATTACTATTCTCCTAAAAGAATGAAACGAATATTTCGCCGATAAGAAATATCTTACCTTTATTTTCTCCTTTTTTGGTTTTTATAAAAATCCAAGTTAGCATAAATAAAAAGTAAAAAATGCTAAATTTTTACAATTTTTAAATAGATTTTTACATGCACACAACATTTATAACCATTATAGAAGTACGAGATTTCATGAAAAATCAACTATATAGGATACTGTAATATTTAGTTTTAAATGTAGAGATGCTATCAAAATCATTAACACAATTTTAGCAGTTTTATCACTACTTATTTCCATTATTTTAAAAGCTATATAATTAATTTTTTTACTTTTTTATTATTACAAAGTGATATTTTGGTAATTAAAAATATTTAACAAAAAAAAATCAAAGGATTCATCGGTGAAATTCATTTAAGTACTCGATAAATTACAACCATACAATTTCGGATACCAGTTAAAATATTTAGATTATCATATAACTAGTTTGGATACTAGTTATACGATAAACTAAATATTTAATTTACTCTTTCAATTGAAATTAAGGAAAAGATATGAAATATGTTTATTTCTACTAAAGTAATTTAAATGGTCAAGCAAAACTAGATATAAGTTCTTTGATTGAGAACGTGATACATAAAAATTCTTGATTTTTTTGTTGGGTAAAGAATTTGATGACAATAGAGTAAATTTACTCCAATAATTAAAATAAAACAGTTAAAATAATCTTTAATAAACATAATCGATTTTTTTTTATCTTCTACTGCAAATAGTCTTTAAATAAATGTACTTTAATTTTACTTAGGAAATAGCAATAAGATAATAAGAAAATTAAATTTAAGCAGGCATTATAGTGATCATTAAAAAATAATAAATCTTTAAAGTATATTTGTGAATATTCCACAAATGTTAGAAACCTACAAACGTGAGCAAAAATTAACTTTTTTCAAAACAATTTTACATGAAATTTGTCAACAAATTTCAAAATATGATTTTACTGATAGCCATAATTTCATAACTTTATTTTCAAACTTTGAGAATGCTTAAATTTTTCAGAACGTATATGTAATGTCAATAATTCTTGAGTGCATTTTCTAACACGATGTGATACTAAAATTTCTTACACTATTTAATATGATCGATATGAAATAAATAAGGGTTTGATTTTATTTGTTTACAAGCAATTGTACGTTTGAGTCAAAACTAGAAGCTGAACTAGGAAAAATAGTAGTAAACTTGTAGAAGTCAAAACTGGAAGTTGAACTTTCAACTGGAAGAAACTGGAAGTTGAAGATTGATGAGATGTTAGAAGAGAGTATTCCAAACGTAAATGAGTACTTTTAGAATACTTTATGCCGACAGCTCTTTAGATAAGGAAATATCTGATGATACACAGGGTGATTCTAAATTATTTTTACAAATTAAGGGTGATAATAATCATCCATACAAGAAATAATTACAAAGGAATATAGGGTCGCATTCCACTTTAAGAGACAGAAAAGAAGAAAATAGAAAAGCATGAAAAATATATCATGAATTTATTGTATGCAAATTTTCACATAGAATAAGCAGCAGTTTGTTCTTATTGGTTTCCGGAGAAGGCCAATCAGAGTAGGCATTGTCTTTTAAAAACGACGCAACATCATCGCTTTTGTATTATTTAATATCATAGAAAAAATTCTCGTGAATGCTATCCCGCACGCTGGATTGGACGTAGTGGATCTGTGACTTGGCCTCTTCGCTCACCGGACCTCAATCCATTGGACTTTTTCTTCTGAAAGCACATGATATCATTAGTATATGAGGCGCATGTGGACTCAGCTGAAGATCTCGTGGCTAGAATCGTTGTTGCTGCGGACAAAATTAGCATGACACCAGGAATCTTCGAGAGGGTGCGCCAGTCGTTGGTGTCAACTATGCAACGACACACGTATTCGGCATTTTGAGAATTTTCTGTGAGGTTTTCACTTAACAATAAATATGATTGTGAAACTTTTGGTATTATTCATTCGCTTACCCAACACTGTTGTATGTTTAGGTGAGAATTTTTCTTTTCTGGCCTCTCATAGTGGAATGTGGCTCAATGTAATTATTGCTTGTCTGGATGGGTACTATCATCCTTCTTAATTTGTAAAAACAATTTAGAATCACCATGTATTTTTTTGTAAAAGTATAGGCTTTACCATTAGATATGAAAATATAAGATGTTTTATTAGCTTAAAATCTATTATTTTTCGTTATTTTTATGTAAGAAATTAATCTTTGATTTAAAAGGTTAAGAGCTTTTATTTTTACATTTATAATAGAAATTGTGTAGTTCTTTCAAAACGTGTGATTATGAAAAAAAAAATCTGCACTATCGAATTTTATAATTTTTGCACTTAATATAGTATATTGTAAAATAGCATCACTGTTTTCTTACCTTAGAGAAGAGCCTAAGAAAAGCTAAATATCGCTGAGCAATCAAGATTCTTTTCTCCAAAGTGATCTTTAACTGCGACCACTGTTGTTTCAGATTTTCGGACTTACTGTGGACTACTTCCGCTTCCTCGCCCCCAGATCGAACAAGATTAGGGACGGTTCGTAGGAGAGCATCGAGGTCTATCTCTTTCATCTAAAAGCAAAATAAAAACAAAATTAAATAAAAATCCCATTTCGTTAATATTCAAACAAATGTAGCAACTTAAAGTAAGAAATCTCAGAAGTTCATCACTTTTCTAAATTTCAGACACTTCTAAATATACTCTTTTTGCAAAAAAATCGTAGCACCATGAAGGATGTAGTTGTTTTTGATGCAATTGAATACGTATATAGCTCATATTCAGGTAATAAACTGTTTAAGAAATCAAGGTCATAGTAGCTGTTCACGGCTTACAATCACCCATTGAGTATTAAAATTAGGAATTACTCAAACCAAAACTATAACAATGCAAGCTTGAATTGGTAGAGGCAAGGAGCGGTAGACGTTCCTAATGTCATCCTTCGACACATTCTGCCGGCATTCATCAGCTGTTGCTCCTGATCAACGATATTTTGTGGTGCCCAAATCTGGTAGCCTACCATGTCTCAGAGATGCTTGATTAGTAAAAGGTCTGGTGATCTTGCTGGCCAAGGAAGTGCGTCAACAGCATGGAGAGAGATATGCGAGTGGCATGTGGCCTGACATTATCTTGTTGGAATCTGTTCCCAATATGCCATGCCATGAAGGGTAATGCAGGAAGGTATCAACATATTGTTGAGTTGTTAAAAATGACTAAAGATGACCTGCTGTCATAAGTAATAGTGCCCCACACTATCACATCAGGGGTTATGGCTGTATAGTCGAACTTTCACCTTCGATGGAAGGTGCTCTATTCAAAAACGGAAGATGCTCCTTTTGACTTTTCGCACTGTCCCTGATGGTCGGGCTTGTCTTCACCATATATAACAACACGACTTAAAATATGCAAAAAGCTTAGTCAGTCTACATTATTTGGTTTCTTACTTTTTCACTTTTTATACATGAGGGCTAATTAAACGGAGGCCTTCATTTTAAAGTGGATACTAAAACACTAGAAATATCCAATCCTATGGTGAGATTCGAACTCAGAACTGTAGAACCGATAGTAAGAGCACTGCCTATTTGGTTGGTTTACATCTGATTGAAAACTGATTATTACAAGGCCCGGATGCCTACCACCTTTCCAACATTACACGGAAGTAAGGATACGTTGCCTAGTGAAGCCCCCAGTGGGTACGCCATCTCTTGGACTCAGAAAGTAGGTGGGTCTTCATAATTTAAAATCATAGACCAAGCAGAAGTCCCCCAGAATTAATCTGCCGCTTCCAGAAGTATCATTTCACCTGGAGGACATTGTGACTATAACATTTTTAACATGCTCCATCCCCTATTAGCGAATGGGACGAATTTTCAGTTGGATAGTGAGAACTACTTTAAGATAGTGAGAACAAACGCCCAAACTAACCAAGTCACTGATTATTAATCAATTGTATTTTCAATTAGAATAGCACCTAAAGCTAAATGAGCAAACTGAATGAATTCTTACCCTAAGATCCTTCTGAAGAGCTTCATGTTGGTCAAAGAATTCCTTAGCAGTGGTTTGGGTGCATCCCATGTCACGAGACCTCTGCACAAAGAACTGCCCGTTGTTGGACAACCACTTCATAAGCTGCACGAGACAAATCAGTTTGAAAACATTGCTTATAAAATTACAAGCCAAGTCAGTCAGTGTAGTCAAAAATCAGTCACATCACTTACCTCATCATATTTTTCACAAAATTTTTTAAAGGCTTGGCTTTTCTCCGAAGCCATGGATTCCTTGGCTTTACACACATCTGATAACTTTCGCTTCTTCCTCTCCAATTCTTCTACCTATTAAAAATTAATTAAAGATAAATTGTATTCATTTTTGTATTAAAGCAGTTTAAAATACACTCAAACATAATTTTGTACGTTAAATTTTGTGCGGTATGTCAAATTTCAATTAAATCGGAACATATTTGACGGAGTTATCAATAAAAAATGAAATGGTCTGATCAACTATTTAGTTCTTTCGATATTTTATCGCATTACATAAGTAATATATATATATATATATATATATATAGATAGATAGATAGATAGATAGATAGATAGATATAGATATAGATAGATAGATAGATAGATATAGATATAGATAGATAGATAGATAGATTTGTATATATATATATACATATACATATATCTGAATGACTATCCGGAATGTACTAGCCTCGTGTGGGGATTTCGTTTAAAAAAGCGTCGCAAGATATTGAGCTTTTTACTTGCGACAGAAAAGGATACAAAAACACTTGATTCCTTTTTTCCTTGCATAAAGTAAATTCTTGCACAAACTTGAAATTAAATTATTTAAGTTTCATTTTGTAGTAATTAAATGTAATATTTTGGAAGGTAATTTTTTTGTTGGTGCCCTTAATTCAACACAGTTTCTGAAGTTTTATTGTAATAAAAAAAATGTAATTTACAATAAATATTATGGCTTATATTTTCTATCATCATTATTATATGTGATACATGTAATTGACGATTATAAAAATTCGACGTGTATTCGTCAGGAAAATTTTATATTTTTTCAAATTTAAGCAAATTTTAACAAATTTCGTCTTTCCTGATTCTACCAATCGGAAATCCGTTTGAAGATGCACAGTCGCTGAGGATATTTAATAGCATTATAATTCAAAAAAATTTTAGTACTGCAGATAAAAACGCACTGTGTATCTAAATCCTTTTTTTATTCTAATTTAATAAAACAGCAAAACGAATTTATTTACAAAATATTTTATAAGATGGTTTAAAAAACTCGTCATTTTAAGGCATTTAAAATTTTTTTTAAAGAGATTATAAAAACCGATAGCATTTTTATACCTCTTCATCTGACAGGAGGAAAATAATCCACCATGTCTTTCAAAAATTACCTTCTTACTAAAATGAACTTCTACATAACAGTTCCATTAGAAGTAGAACAAAGAGGGGGGGGATTATGAAATAGAAATAAAATCTATAAAAACGATAATAATAGTAAATAGCTTTTTTGTAATATGTTTATTAAAACTTGCAGTAAAATGCATGGTAGAAAGTGCTCTGTAAAAATTACAATACAAATAACTGCAAAAATTACAGCAAAATGTACTGTAAAAATTACTGCAAAAAGTGCTGTAAAAATTACAGTAAAAAGTACTGTAAAAATTACAGTAAAAAGTACTGTAAAAATTATAGTAAAAAGTGCTGTAAAAATTACAGTAAAATGTGCTGTAAAAATTACAGTAAAAAATGTTGTAAAAATTCAATAAAAAGTGCTGTGAAAATTACAGTAAAATGTTCTGCAAAAATTTTATGGATATGCTGTAAAATTTACAGCAAAATTAATGGTGTCCAAACCACCAGCACTTTTTGCTGTAAATAGTGCTTTTTTCAGAGTGTAAGTGGTTGTTTTCTTTAAATTTATGTATTCAATATGGGTCTAATGGCGAAGCGTGCCCACAAAGGTAGGAGTATAAGAAATGTCCATAAGCCAAATGTTAACTGTAGTTGCCATACCTTTCTTGCAACTCCCTGAACACCAGGGTCCGTCATTCCCACCGCATTCAAAATGTCGCGACCGGCCTTGATTGCGGAGCTGGTAGTGCTTTCTACGGCTGAGGACCGGACGGGGGAATCACTGGTCGATAGTTGAATTTCGATCTGGTCGAGCTTCGTTTGAGCCTGTAAAAAATTTCCTCATCATTTACAGTCTTTTACACAATCAACATGCTGTAATTTTTATTTCTAATTAAAACAAGAAATAACATACAATATTAACATTTGTGATCAAATATAAAATTACCTCGTTGGACAATGTTGGTGGTAATAACTATCCATGAAAGATTAAGTGCAATTATACTAAGTTGCCCGGAAAATTCATGCCGATATTTTAGGACAATTAAAACGCAGCTCATTTAAATATTGATATACATTTATTACATACGCTACCAAAATTGATGCAGTATCGAGACCATAAATATCATAAAATATTTCTACACTATCTTATATTCTCACCATTATCAAAGCAAAGTTGTAAAATGTGCCAAATTTTCTCTTTGATGAATTTCACTTTTAGCACTCTTTAACTCATAAATGAATGGACCATGTGTGTGTGTGTGTGTGTGTGTGTGTGTGTGTGTGTGTGTGTGTGT
>JAPDSC010115267.1:3621-17814 GCA_026290005.1 Latrodectus geometricus
TATATATATATATATATATATATATATATATATATATATATATATATATATATATATACCTGTCATTTACTGTCTATATCATTAAAATTATTTCATTCTTATTTTAGTAACTGCTGGCTGCAATCTGATATTCTTATGAGAGAAATATCTTATGAGAGTAAATCTTACGAAAGAAATATTGACTAATTTAAATCTAAATAGTTTTAAATTACAAATTAATTCAGCTACATTGCTATTTTTTAGAAAACTTTAAAATTTCAAATATATTACAAGTTGGAATTTCAATAGATAAAATTTTAATTATGATTATAGTCCTTGAATTCTTAACTTGAACCCACATATTTTTCTTATCCTGAGCATTACTAACTTCTTTTTTTAGGAAAATAATGCATAATTTTATTATATCCCTTCACATGGTAAATTTGCATAAAGTAAATGAATTCATATAAAAATTTTCTACTTAAAATTTTGAATTGAAATTAAAATTTACTTTAATTGGAAATATACTACAAAAATCAAAATTTTATTAGCCAATTTAATTATTCCTTATAAAAAGATTTTAATAATTTATAAAAATAATTTAATTATATCAATTTAAATTCAAAACATTAGAAAAATAAATGTTATATAGATATATATTTATATCACTATTTTTAATAATATTTAGATTATTTTCCTTTATAACGTTTTTACTATAACAATAAATTAATCCTAAATAAATTATTGCTTATTAGTCAATGTACTCCATATTAAACCTATAAAGAAAGAACTATATTTTAAAAAAATCTCGCCTTTAAATCAAGCTTTATCTTTTGCAAACACTTTCTATTCATTTAAAATAGAATAGTTAAATTCTAAAAATATTTTAAAATTTTTAATTTTAAACTTTCATTTCAGAGGGTTCAACATTATAGTGGACTTCTTAATTTTATGGTCTGTTATTTTCTAATTTCGTTTCTTTTTTACATAACGCCTCAGAACTTGATTTATTCTTGAATAACGAAGGGACACGTGCAGACGTTCTTGACATTGTGAGAACAGACATTTGATAAGAAAGAACTGTAGTGCTGAATTAAGATTCTAAGCGACATAAGAATTTAGCAATGAGAAAAAAACTCTCCATAAATTTTTAATTTTAAACTTGTAAGTTAAAATATAAGCAATTAACATTAACTTGTCCGTATCCCAATGGGAATATATTTTTACTATTTGTCAATTAAACGCTGCAAAAAAATTTATTAATTTTTATAAGAATATCAAACATTTCAACTTTTGACCAAGAAAACTTCTCTTTACTAACAAGCATCAATAATAGATAGATATATTTAATTTGCTACAAAGTATTTGTTTTCATTAACGAAATTATGGTTTGTGTTTGTTATTATTTCATTTTTAATTTCACAGATTACAGTAGAATTTTGTACCCTGTTTTAGTGGATATGATCTCGAGTATTAATAGGAAAGATATGACTGTTTGTCAGTTTTAAACTTTTGGGCAGTGTTCAATGATTACCTTTGTTTATTTTCGTAGAGTTGTATGCTTTGCTTATTTTAATAATTGTTGGTTGTTGTATACTAAATGAGCTGCTTTTCAGTTTAATAACTAATAAATCCAACACTCAGCTTGAATACAGATGTTTAAAGTATCTATAGGTTCTGATTCGCATAGATAAAAAGACCGTACAACATTAATATAACCTGTGATTCACACATACTGAATAGTTATCAGATCTATTCAATAATAATGAACACTACTTATTCATTTTCTATAAAGTATGGTATTTTTTAATATTTATCATTTATTGTATGTGTGTGTGTGCTCCAATTTATTTTTTTTTCATTTTATGATTAAATATTTTTCAAAAATTTTTAAACCTTGTCTAATATTATAAGAAATAGCATCAGGAATAAATCTAAAACTATGGCAGTTTTACTTTTAACATTCCTCTTCCTGCTGCTATTTGTCATACAGAAAAAAGTGTGTGCAATTAATGTTGTTTAACTATAATATCTACTTTTATCTGACAAAGTAGATAATGTATTTAAATAACTTTAATACCACACTTTTTTCTGTTTATGTTATGTGTTGAACTAATATGTACAGGAATAATTCTTAAGTCATATTTGTTTTTAATATTGTTTCGGAAAATGTTAGAAATAAATTCTTTTGTAAAGAAATCAAGTTTAAAATATATATCAACTGAACAAAAAGCTAAGTGTTTCGTTTTTTTATCACTTCAAGTATAAAGGCGGGTAGATACAAGACGTTTCTTTCTTTCATTCAATGGCGACATTAAATCAGCCTTTTTTTCCTAATGATGAATGGTAAAAAGTGAGAGAAAAGAACATAATAACCAACATGGAAGAATAACGAATTTCATATTATATTTTTCCTTTCATATCGTCGATTGGATTTTCTGGGCGTAAAAGTAGCCACTGACATGTTCGTGTTTCACCTGTCTGTCCTGATTACAGACTTCCAAGGTCTCGAAATGACAAGTACCATAAATTTTCCCAGGAAGGAATAATTCCGAGCAGATGACGAATGAAAGCGTCCTCTGAGCTAGCGTGCGAGCCCTTCCCCATTCATTGACTTCCCGGCTATTTTGAATCTGGCAACGCGACTTCGTTTTTCTTTTTTATCTCTTTCGAGAATGGCAACGGAAGAATTGGAATGTCAAGTAGGAAGATGTATAGGGTCTCTGCTGAAGACAGATAATTTTTTTTGTATTCTTTTTCGCATGCTTCTGTTTGACAGGACTACAAATCGAAGTAACCTTAGCGAAAATTTAAGATAAAATGAATTTCACTCATGCATGTGTTATTGACACGAAGTACTTTATGCAGTAAATTTTAAGGCTTCAACTTAAACTTTTGCAAATTAAAATTTCTGCGAATAATTTTTTTTTGTAATACATTCTCTCAAAAATTCAATATTTCTTGTTTAAAATTCGTGTGTTTCTAATTAATGAAATTTAAAAAGACACGACAAATGTTAAAACAAAATTTATTCAAAAATTCATTACTTATGATAATTAAATAATTCTAAATTTTAATGGTTTTTTTGAGATTATTCATTGTTTTTAATTTCCTGTTCTTAGGACGTTCTTCCTTTGTTATAATTTTATTCCATTCCTTATGCTTCACATGGTAAAAGAATTACATTGGATCTCATAGTTTACACAAATGACAGTTTACACTTCAAAATTCACTTTCATATAATATTTTTTTACAAAAATAAATAAATAAATTGTTATCAAAACACTTGCGAAAGCTCATTAAAATTTGTGCCAAATTTGTTGGTCGTAACCACATAAATTCCCAGATTGCTGTTCAAGATGGTCCTATTTAGCTGCATTTTCAATTTCAAGAAAGGTAATAGTCATAAAATATAAATCATGAATCTAGTGTTAAAAAGAAGGGCAAAACCCGACAACCTCCTCTTGATTCAGAATGTGGAGATCAATTTTTGTACATGCCTTCTTTAAAAGTTTCCTTTGAGAATGATGTATTATAACTAATCTCAGTAGCCAACAACCCCCATAGATCAAAGCCTAAAGTGGTCCTATTTATTTCCTTGACTGAAGGACCTTAGATGATAAGGATATTCTTCAATATCACTGATGTGGTCAAATTACGCTATTACAACCAACCGAATGCAAGTAGTATTATGCAACTGATAGAAGGGAGAATTTTTGCTTTGTGAAACACAAAGCATAAACTATTTTTTTACATTATTTATGAGATTTAAAGTAACTGAATCCACCTGGAAAATTATGGAACAATCCATGTGGCCAATAATTTAATCATTTCAGGAATATATGTAACAACTACTTCGTCTATCTTTTGATTTTAAATATAAACACATGTCCAACTGCTGAGTCATGTAAAAAAATTGTAATCATCTTATTGTCTTGGAAATGGTTTTATTATATGCACGTGAAAACTTTCAATAAATGTTGAAATATTTCCTAATTTTCTCCACATAATGAAGTTGACAGTTTTTTACAATTTCATCAATACCAGAAAATATTACGAATAATAATTTCTTGTCATATAGACAAATATATCTCTATCCATCATATTTATTTTAAGAATATGTTTCCAGAATTTTTCATCAGAATAAGATAACATTATAAGTAAGTAAAATGTTTATTTATGAAAGACATATAAGCTTATTTTGAATTGATTCATTTAATATACAGCTTAGTGGGCATTAGGTGCACATGTCAAAAATTTATAGAGGGATTTCACAATAATAATAAATTTAATGTGTGTGTGTGTGAATCTTTTTATGTCATACATAATAAAAATTAGCTCCACATCTCAAATAATTTTAATTATATATCATTAATATAATCTAAAATAATTAATTAAATATGTTTAAAAGAAACCAAGCATAATATGTTGAATTATCTAAACTGATTGCTATCATTTTTAAAGAAAAAATTAACTATCGCAATTCTTTTAACAAAAATGGAGATTGTATCTAGATTACACAATAAATTTAATTTATGAAATAATACTTTTTTTTCTTTAACTGTAGGAAATACAAAGTATTCTTTGTAAAATTAACTTAATCGTTAAATATAAATTAAAATTAGAATATTTTTAGAATTTAATTTTTCAAACCATATGAATTTTTCATACAAAACATTGTTCACATACATATTAGGGCATTAAATTTTATTTCAAACATAGTTTTGAAGAATGATCGAAGTAAATTATGAAAATTAAATATAATTATTTAATAAATTAATAACTGTGAATTCCAGAAGATAATATTTTTTAAATCAAAGATTTGAACACAGTAGTTTTAAAATGTTTCATCTAACATTTCAAAATTTCGGTATGAAAGCACAAAAAAATTATTGAAAAGTATAGAAAGAAATATTTTTTTAGTTTAAAATATTCCTTAAGAATATAGCATGGAATTTCATGGTGCAATGATAAATTAATCTAATTTAAATTTATATCTTTAAATAATATAATCGTTTAATAATATTACTAAGATACTAATTACTAAGATATCTGAAGCAAGTATAATTGCTTCAGATATCTAATGCATACTATTTTTTTAAAATTCCTTGGCACTTATTCTTTATTTTTTGTCGATTTTTTGGAATATTATAATAAATGAAAATTATGTACAAAACATTTACCACAACCATCAGCTTTTTATTTTCCTTAAAAATGAAATATTTATTAATAGACGTAAATAGTTTCAAACAATATTTATATTTGATTCTAATTTTCAAATATTTCTTTTAAAAAATTTGAATAAATAAAAATCAAGTTTTATTGACATATTATAACCAGGGAATAAGTATTTATCAAAAGTTTAAAATACATAAAGTATAAAAATAATTATTATTATGTACAAGTAAACTGTATATAAAACTATTGTCAATACTTGCTCTTAAAAATTGCTTATGTAAATATAAAACAAAAGTATCATTTTAAATTTTATTGTTATTTTTACATACAGAATTTGAAAAAGTCAGGAATCTCTTAAAGATTTATATCTAAATACGTTACAAAATTAATAGTCTGATAAGTAGCATAGAAAAATTAATATCTTTATTAATAATTTCATTAGGAGGATGCAATTTCTCTAAAAACTATCATAAGATGGTTTGAATAGAGATCTTAAAATGTTCATATATATTTTTTAACTTCTTACAACTTGTACGTGTAAATAATGATATCTTCAAATAAAAAAATGAAGAATACAAATAATGTTATTAAATATTTACAGGAAATCGACAAATTTCAAATTTCTAATGGAAAAGTAAAAAAAAAGCTTTCTCGTTAGAAATTTGAGATTTTCTGTATTACTAAGATTTTAAGTATTACAAAAATGTACATACTATTTTACTATATACTGTACACTTAGTTGAAAGATTGAAAAATATAAAGATTTTTGTAGAATTTAGAATTCTAATAAATGTAAAGAAGTTAAAAAACTAATAAATTTATTTCAAAATTGATTTATTTTAATTTGTTAAAATTATTAATATTTTTATATGTAAATAATATTCTGAAAATCTCCTTTAAAATGTTTCCTTTTAAATAAAAATTACTATCTTAATTTTTAATAATAAAAAAACTATAAAATCGATCACTGTAATTCTTATACACGTCAAAAAAATAATGAAATATTGGTAATAAAATGTGTACTACTTTACTTCAAAGATTCACAGCTACTTTGTTACAGATCCATAATTTACTGTAAGAAAATTTAGTTTCGTAAATTGCAGATAACAGATAGCACTTCTTTATACACTCTATCTCTAGGTGAAATCAATATAATAGTATGTGTTTGTTCCTCAATATATTTAAACTAACAAATATGTAGTTATTGCATAATATGACACTTCAAAAGAAATGGAAAATCAATAAATATCAAATATGATTGATATTTCTAATATAAAAAATCCCATTGTCCAAGAATCCAATTGATCAACATTGCATTTCTGTCAAAGGCACAAAAAGATTTGACATAATTTTATTTATGTATATCGTTTAGATTTCTAGTAATGCTAGTTGTCCCTCTCTTTATAAAAAAACGTTCTGAAATTTCAATAGTATATTTTATAAATGAGAGCAGAAAGTTGTGTACTCCACATATGAAAGTATAAATTTAAAATATTTTAACTTATTTTTGTAGATTCTGAAATATTTTAGAAGAATGATATTTCTTCAAGTTTTTAAAATTATGTCTCATTTTCTCTCACTTGGATTAAATCTGCTAACATTGGAGTCAGGGAATTGAAGTTACCCAATTTATCGACCTTTATCCTTTAAAGTTTCTCTAAATAAAACATAAAATATGTATTAGGAAGTTAGTATGTTATATGAACTTCTCAATTTTACTATCGTAAACTAACAGAACAAAATTTTTTAAGTGAATAGTTGCTTACATTCCATGTTAGATGTCATTTAAAAAACAATTTAACAAACAAAGTTTTTCTGGGGTTATATATTAAATGATTTTGCATTTAAATAACTAAAAATAATATCTTACTGATAATTCAAATTAAATAAATATTTGAAGAAGAAAATTTATAAAAAGATATTTAAAATGATACATATTCTGAAAAGATAGATGCAATAAAATTTAATTTATTTTGCATTGATGCACTACTTTTTAATTCGTTTTATTTTTATCCAAATTCTATAAAAAAAATTTAAAGATTGAATATATTAAAAATATTTAAAGATCTGTGTATTTTTTTTGCAATTTTCGTTTTAATATCATAAGAATAATCTAAATACATATTTTATTTGTTGAATGCAAAAATATATTTCAAGCATTGCAAATCTAATTTACTTCTATCAAAGTGTAGAATTATCGGCTTTATTCAAAATCTATGATGTATTTAAAACTTAGTATACATAAGAATGACATTATATGAAAATAAAAAATAAAATAAAATAATTTCATTCTAGATATTTTATTATATTATCTTATAATTATTTCAGAAACATATTCGTTTTATTTTGTACAAAAAATAGCATATTTTTAAAGCTTTATTATTATTCAATTGTAATAAAACACGATTCTTATTTTTTTGTCTCCTTTCATATATCATTTAATATTTTTTCTTTCATTTTGATTCACATTTGCTGAAAAGGAAAGTTTGCTATTAAAAATTCTACAATCTGTTTTATCACAAAGCTCTAAACTATGTCATATATATTAAAAAAATTCACACTTCCATATAATTATAATTTTTGAAGTATTAGTATTAATTTTAAGCAACAATTAAAATTGATATAATTATTATAATAATTTAATTTTATGTAATTTAATTGTATATGTTCACATTTGTAGCTTATATTTTATGCTTTTCATAAGATTGTGCATTTTATTATTTATATTGGTACGCTTTAAAATAACGCACTGATTGTTTTATTTATTTAGTCCTTCCCTCAATATTTGTTTCCTTTTGCCGTATCTAGGGATGTTAGGTACCACAGAAATATTTAACTAACATTAGTAAACAAAGCACACATTTTGGAGCCATGTTGGCGAGAATTCTCATGTGTTATCAAAATTTGATAAAATTTCGTGCTAAATTCAATTTGCGTAACAAAAATTTTTGAGAGCTTAATTTTATTAAAATAATTCTTATTCAAATGAAGTCATTATAAATAAATTTATAAATTAAATCACGTTACTTTACATATGCACCAGAGCAATATCATTTGTTATTTTATTGCAGATTATATTAATAAAAATTAATGGTAAAATCCAAAAATTAAAATATTATGATGGTGAATATGTAGATAGTTTTAATGAACATACATTGTATAATATCATATTATATATATGCATTTTCAAAATAAACTATTTTGCAAAACATATTTTGGCAAAAAAAATTTTTCGCTTTCATCCTGTTCGGCGATTTTTCCAAGGATAATAATATCAACCTGATACTATTTACAAAATAAATAAAAATATTATTATTACTATTTCTTTTCTAAATGTATTAAAATTTTATAAAATTAAATAAATTGTAGAAAAAAAAGATTTTCGTTTCGATCTGATGCTTCAAGGAAAATAAAAATAATCTTAACATTTTAAAAATACTAAATTAATGAAGTAAAAAAGATTTTTTAAATGAAATCTTTATTAATAATTATACTTATAATTATTAGAAAAATTTTCACTTTTGTTACTTCCGATACGAGTACTATAATTTTAATATCACTATTCCATGATGGTTATTGGTAAATATATAGCAATTTTATGATATATTTGCCATTTATAGATTTCTTTCTCAGATATCACTAATTAATATATTTAGTCAGAACAGTAAGAAAACCTTTGAACGGTATTAAACTATAAGAGAATTTTACTAAAATTTGATTATATGTATCCATTTAGATTTTAAGAAGATAAAAATAAATGATCCATTTTCTTTTGATACTATTTATTTGTAATTTTCTAGGAATTCCCCGTTGTATGGAAGAAATGAGATGTCACGTGTATTTATAATAAAATAATATAAAAGAATGACAAATATAAGATATTTCAAAATTTTCTAAAGAAAATTATACACATTATTTTTAAAATTTTTCAAACTAATGAATAAAAAAAAGTTTTAAAAGACCAAAGAACCTTAAGTCAGAAAGTATTAAAATTTTTCTTACTAAATTAGTCCTTATTTATTAAAAACAAAGTTGCCGCTTTTCTAAAAAGTTTTCTAATACATTTAATATTCTTATATTAGATTGGAATTAGGCACATAAGGTACTGATAAGAGTTTAAAATGATAAGAAAATTTTATAATCTTTGAAACATCTTTTTTTGTGATAGGGGAATTTGAATTATCGTAAATTTACCTAAATTTTCATAAAAAGGTACTAATTTGATAATAAATATTTATACTATTTTATAAGAAATTAAGTATAATATATAAGTTAAAAAAATTTTAATTTTATAATTACTAAATTTTAATTTGTTAAAATTAGCAAATTTATATTTATTTCATAACTGCGAGATTCAACTACAAATAAAATAGTCGATAAGTTATGATCTCATTATCATGATATCAAATAATTAATCAAATGCAAGAATATTCATTTTTTTATCAGAAGTTTAGAAGTAATGATGTTCAGAAATTAAAGTTTTTCAAAAGTAAACCTCAATAATTATTACTACCTTATTTATTAAAAACCTAATGAGAAACAATTCAATGTACTTTCTCATAAAAAATATTTTTTAATTTCTGTTTTTCTTTCCCTTGTTTACATTGGCTTGCAAAAAACAACATTTTTTTTTTTAAAAATCTGTAGCTGACAACAACTAATTTCAAATTTAGAATCAATCAATCAAAACAAACAAAGCAATCAATCAGAACAGAAATCAAAGCCAAGAAATTTATGTTTTTAAATTAAATTTTTATCAATCGTAAGATAATCATGTAAATGAAAAATTATGAAATCATTTTTATGATCCTGATAATCTTTTAAAATGAATTTTCTTCACTTATTTATGTTAAACCTCTGCTTTTAATATACACAGTTATATGAATATCCACTTATTTACTTGTTTTTGATAAGTGCTTAGGACCCTTTGGGATCTTATTTGATTAACAATTCATATTTATTAAGAACTTTTGTACTGATTTTGAGACTAATTTATGTAAATATTTATCTCATAGATTTTAAAAGGAAATTTATTGTTGGCCAGAATATATTCTGCTATAACAATGAATTACATATACGAGTCTCTATCATTTATTTTATAAAAAATAGGCTAAGGAAGATTAATATTTTTTAATTTATTTTCATTTGAATTTATTTCATGTATGCAAAACTTATGAATATGAAAATGAAAATGCAGATATCTTGTTTTATCTACATATCGTGATAAAATACTAATGTATGTATACAGCTCTTCTACTATGTATTTCCTCTACTGATATCCATTTATCATACATTATAAATTCATATATACTAATAGTTTCATTTCCTAGGAATATGTTTCCCAATCTTTCTCACTAAATAATTATCTCCAATTATTAATTTATCACTGGCGAAACGTGTAATTATGTTGAAAATATTTTTAGTACGAAAGTAAAGTATAATGTTACACGAAAGTTTAGAATTATAGGATGGTTCAAGTAAAGTGTACCAAACACATTTTTAGTCAATAATATCAGTTTTAAATGTATAGAAATTTTATATACGAATTTATATTTTTGGTCTTATCATTTAAATGAAAAATAATGCGACACTATTAAATATTTTGCTTAAGTTATTATATACTTAATCAATACAATCTTTACATATGGTAGAATAACAGTAAGCTTACATCTATTAACAATATTAATGTAAATTTTTCGTTGATCCGTATAAGGTTTTTGTTATCATTTATTTTAATGAGTTAATTTAATGGATTTGTGTTATTTTCTTATATAATTCACGAATATTCAATGAACCATATACTTCAAATTTGTATCAGTAATTTAGTTAATTAGTTTGAATTATTGTTTGATTTTTAATATAAATTTTAAGCTATATTTCTTAAGCTAAAATCTAAACTTAAACTCTGTGGCATGACAGTCCATCTCGGGAGCAAGATTT
Source organism: Latrodectus geometricus (assembly GCA_026290005.1). Classification (NCBI taxonomy): domain Eukaryota; kingdom Metazoa; phylum Arthropoda; class Arachnida; order Araneae; family Theridiidae; genus Latrodectus; species Latrodectus geometricus. The sequence goes on from JAPDSC010115267.1 coordinate 14,719, forward strand.
ACTTTACGCATATCCGTTTTCTCGACCAAGGTCTCTGGGGGTCGGTGTTAGGTGGTCATTCTAACGCAAAACCCTATAGTTTAGTTCCCAAGCATGCTTGGTACTTAGTTTTATTGACTTTGATATTTTAGTACACAGAAGGGGTGAAAGGCTGAGTCAACCTTGCTTAGCCAAAGAATAGATCTTCGACCTGTGCGTAGGCAATGCTAGGCGCTACACTATGCCAACGGGCTTCTTTATATTTCTTAACTATACCCATTTCTTGTTTCATAGTTTTAGATTTTTCTTATTATATTTTCATATTTCTAATATACAAGCATTTTTTTAATAAATTTTAATTATATACTTAAAATATTTTATCTTCTCAACTAAAACATTTATTAAATTAAATGAATTGGCATGGTATTTCTAGGTATATTCTAGCTTTAAATAGAACTAAATTAAAAATGATAATTATTATTTGCTTTCTTTTTTAATTAATTTTTCATTAAAAAAGAAAACAAATAATAATATCTGTTATTAGGAAAAGTTTGCAAATTCTTAATAATAATTAGCTAATTACACTTACCAGCATGAAATTGAAAATTAAAAATAAATGCATGATTGGTTAATAATAAAAGTCAGTACGAAATGAGTGAAATAGAATTAAAAATTAAGATGATGTTTAATTGCAAAAGGATACAATATTAAAATGAATAAAAAGATAAATTAACAAAAGATGATGTGTGTTTATTATATCACAACACAACAATAAAGCTAAGAAAAATATTAAATGAATGAAAAAAGTATTGCCTAATATTTCTGAGATAGGTTACAGCAACTAATAGAGGCACAAAAAATTTATTATTTCAGAATCACTAAGATGGCAACATGCAAAAAAATCTTTAGTTATATTTTCTGGGTAAAGAGATCAAAGAGATATTTTTGACTACATTGGCTCCTGAATGCTTTCAGAGACTACTCTGATTTGTTCCTTTTTGGAGTAACTTTACGGTTTCTGACGTCCTCCATACATTGGAAGTTCGTCTATATATATCTGTGCGTCGTATAAATAAAAAAAAATTGATTAGTGGTTTTATAATCAAAAGTATATTTAATCCTGAGGCAGAGTAGTTGTCTGGTATGTAATTCAACACGTTAACCGTTATTGCATCTCTGTGGACAGATGAATCTGTGATTGTATTTATTAAAAGAAAAGAAATACTTCCATTTTCATTATTTCGTTTTTTGACTACTTGACTTTATCTCACATCTTAATGGGATCTTTTTTACAATGGAGTTACTGATAATTTTTTCAGAAGCAATCACGACTTTAAAACATTTGGACTTAAATATATTTATAATAATTCTTTTTGTAATTTAAGATTTCATGACGATATATTATTGCAATATTTCAACAAATTTAGATTGTGGATATATATTACAGCGTATTGATGAATTATTTGCTTTTGGGTGTCAAAGAAAATCTGACAGCTTTAACATATCGCATATTTTTCATGGAAATATGTTTTTTAATGAATTACCAAAGTATTTACATAAGATTTTTATCAACTTTTTTCTGTGGTTAGATAAAAAATTAAACATTTTAAAAGAATATGGTCAAAAGAAACTCTTTATAAACTTGTCTATTTACTAAAAATATTATGAGAAGGGGTGTCTATCAGACTTTCAAGTCATATTTCTAATTTTTTTAAGACTTTAATTTTTTCGAACTCCATTAAGATTTCATTAAGTTCATCTGAAAATTTTAAAATATGTGTAGATAAAAAGTAGTAAAAAATTAGAGATTAAATTATCATTTTAGTAATTAAATGTTAGCAAGTGATTTTTTACTAACCAATTGCTACCAGTTTAGCGAAGAAAAAATTTTAGATATGAGAAAAAATGAAGTTGATACGAGAATATTACCAAATCTATGGTTTTCTGGGATTTTAAAATGAGATTAAATAAAAAATGAGATGAGTTTATTGTTTATAGTTGAAATTAGAAAATAGAATTTTCATGAAACTGTATTCATTTAGTTAAAACATTTCACAGGCGATCACCCTAACATTCATCCTAAACAAAATTTCACAATTCTGCTTAGGATAAACTCACAGGAAAACCGTTGTCAGATAAAATCACGGATAATGTGTCAGCCTATGAAAAATGTTAAATGATGATGACACGGTGCACTTCATTCTAAAAACCTAAATACTAGTAAAAGTAGAGTTTAGGAAAAAAATTCAACAATTTAAGTACAAATATTTTTTAAATGTAAAATATTTAAAATTTTTTAAAAATTGCTTGAAAGTTTAATTAGCTGATTTGAATGTTTAACCACTGAAGATATTTTAAGTAATCAAACTGAAGAATATTTATCATTAAATTAATATCGCTTTAATAATAACGAAAAATTTTTCAATGCAAAATTATATTTACTTTATCAAAATAGCATAACTTCACAATCATTTAAGATAGTTAGAAATGACCACTGCATGTTTAACACAAACTGAACGTTGTATCATTTTTATATCACCCCTTCTATTTTTCCTTTGTATCAAGAGAACACGACGTAAATCACCATCTCTTGTCTGGTGCTCTCCCCAGGGGGCGACACTGTACCCGCCTTAAAAGCGCGCAGGGATCATCGCTCAGAATCAAACGGCACTTTTCACATTTTCTAGAACCACTATAGAACCCACTTTCTCCTCTCATCCCACCAGTCCTCCTATTTTACTTTATTTTCTCCTCCGCTAGCACTTCTTTGCGCGTCTATGTCCAAGTCTGGTGAAACGATAAATGCTTTTGCATCGTCGCGACATTTTATTTAGCAAGAAAAATAGTGGGAAGAGTAATGCTTTCTGGCGCATTTTCACTTTGCGTCACTCGGAATGGGATTGGACTAAAAAGTCAAATTTCTCTGAAATAAATTCTAGGAGTAATAACATATAGAAAGTTATAAATTTAGAATAAGGGAACTCCAGTAGACAGATTTTTTTTTCCGATTTGGGAATCGTATATCGAAAAAAATATTTTGTTTTAACTAGAATATTCTAATAAGAAAGAAGTGTTTTGTATTTAATATTACAAAAAAAAAAACATATTCCACATGTT
>JAPDSC010115267.1:41627-69784 GCA_026290005.1 Latrodectus geometricus
ATATATATATATATATATATATATATATATATATATATTCGATAATGCTGATTACTACATATTTTACTTAAACTAAGGCGATATGATTTTAATTAATTATTTTAATATTCCACAAATGTTTAATACTACTAAATACTTATAGCATGAAAAATATTGCATTGTTGCAGAAATCTTTAAATTGTTGTGTTTAAAATAATTCATTAGTTTCATTAAATTGTGTTTTTAATTGTTTTTCAGTATTTAGTTTCTTATGTGAAATTTAGCATGATAGAAAGAGTAGTAATAACACATATGCACTGAAGTTTAATTGAAAGATTCATTTGATTTTTATGAATTCAAAATTTTAATATTTAATAATATAATTATTATATTAAATCGACATGATCAAATATCATTAACCTGTACAAAAAATTGGTTTTTATTATAACAAGCATTTATTTTTTTGTAAAAGACATTTTTAATTTTTCTTTATTAATTCAAAATTAAATTGCTTTTTATTCCTATAGTTTACATTTACTTAAAAGTATTTCAATTCCCGTGTCAATTTTCATTTAAAATGATTTTATTTAGATTTGCAAGATTAATTTTGAAAAGTGGATTAAAACAACATTTTTGGTATACATCAATAAAATAATTATAATTACAAAACTTACTTATGAACTACAGCATTAAAAGGACCAGGTTAAAGAAGGAGTATTTATTAAAGCATAACAAATTGGCAGATTGAACTTATTCAATTATAATTTTTCCAATATAAATTCTCAATTCTATTTTAGATAATCACTATATTTTTCCAATATAGTGATTATCTAAAATATAAATCTTGCAAGTTAGTTTGAAAATAGAGACAAAAGATATTTTTACGTTGAAATAAAAAAGGTAAAAATTTAAGGATTATGTAAAAATTATCATAAATAAAGGTAAAAACAAATTAAATGTAATTTAGAAGTAATTATGTAATTTAGAAATAATTAAAAAATCATTTTGTCAAGAGAATAAAATAATAAATTGATTGACTGATATAAAGTGTAAATTTGTAATACTATGCTTGTGGATTTATTAAATTGGTACAAATTAGAAAAATTAAAGAAATTGTATGAAGAGTATGAAGATTTTGTAAAAAGTATATTTTTTATATTATCCAATCTTATTAAAAAATAATTTTCTTATCTTATTTTAGAGGCTTAGTTACACCATCGCAATACTGATATTATCTTTGTTACATTGATAGGATATCAGTATTATTCACTGAATTTAAGTTCTTTTTCTTTACAAAATAAAAAAAGTATTTTATTTTCAAATCTCAAAATATCATTTTTTATATCATTAACGCGAATCTCAATGTCAAATATTAAAACCAATAATTGAATATTTGAAATTCTGTAAAAGTTGTGTGGTTTCAAAGCTTAAATCACCATTTTTTTCTAATTCAAATAGTTATTTTAGCCATTAGGCACTTTTACGAAAAACTTTTATAAAGGGCATTAAAAATAATTATTTTCAATAAATAAATTAATATTTTTAATTAAGGTAGTTTCGGTTAAAAGTTTCTTTTAAATATATATATTTTTAGCATTGTGATATATTTATATAATCGTAGATGGTTATGTACAAATACAAATTTTAATTTAATAATGTATACAAATTTTAATTTAATAATATGTACTAATATTAAAATTTGCTTATAATCAATGTTTACTTTATTTAAAAGAATTAAGTGTTTTGATTACATTATTTCATTATATTAAAATAAATGAGACTTAAGAAATTGTCACATTTTTATCAATAATCTAATAAATAAATAAAATTTATTCAAAATTTATAATTAAATAATCAGCAAATAAATTTGTTAATTAATTCTAAATTTTATTTATATTTTTATTCCAGCTTAATTTGTAATATATTTCTCTTTATTTTCACTTGAATTGATTTTGCTAATTTTGTGTTAATTATTTATAACATTAAAAATGTGAAATATTTAAAACGGTTTTCAATTTAAGAAAATTAAAAATACCTCTAATTAATATATTATGATTTTCTATATTTTTAAAAATATTAAGAAAATATAAATTTGTATGTATTTGGAGCTAAAGAAATCAAAGACAGTTTAGAAATACTTTTGAGAGACAGTGTAATATTTAAATGTAAAATACATTAAACATATCTTAGAGCATAGAGTGATAAAATCAGTAATATAGCAATAACTCAATTTTAGCTTCATTTTGAGAGGCGAAAAAGAAATTTTTAACCTATGCTTTGAACTGTTTACTAAATTTTGATATTAACAATGCGTTGCAGAATTTTTTGTAACAGAAAGAAAGATTTACTCGATTTAATTAATGGAATTTACATATTGCTTTATGCGAAATCGGAATAATATACTGAAATAGATATGAATTTTTATTATATATTCAAATGACTATTAAAATTTTATGTTTATAAAATAATTGAAAGTTTGCCAATATTGGATATAAGAATTTTCTATGATATTTCAAATTGCATAACATCTAATCGTTGGCAATTAAAACTTTAAACGTACCATGTACAGATTTTAAAATCACACTATATTTGGGTACCTATATAAATGCATTTATTATATTTATAGTTACCACAACTAAAATTAAGAATTAATTAAGTTAAATTTAGTTATAAAATCATGAAAAAGGAAAGCCTTTTTGAAGTCATTTATATTAATTATAAATGTTTTTATAACTGTAGAAATTATTGGCTTTTAGCTAAAAAATCATGGCACGTGTCGAAAGGCTAAAGAAAGTTTAATTAAATTAAAGTCGTTTATTTTATTTATTTCATTAATGTTAAGCAAAAATAATTCGAAATTTATTGATTATCAAATTCAGTTCAAATATCGAATAAGTATAAATTAATTATAAATAATTAATAATATTATTATTCATTTCTTTAATATTCATTTACAATAAAAGTAAAAAACAATGGTTATTATGTCACATTGTTTTTACTTTATCATTTATTTTTCCAAAGAGAAAGAAGGAAGGATTGATATTGGCTTTAGGAGAAGGATTGATATTGGCTTTATGATTGAAGGGATATTGATATCAATATATAACTAAATGCTTTTAGCATAAAATAAATTTGCTTAGATTAATATTTTCCTATTTTGTGTTGAATCATAGCATTTTAATTTTAATGAATATTTAAAACTTTCTTACTTATCAGAAAGAGAATTGTATTTTCTTTATATACACATTCGTTTGTCAGTTTTGTTACTCAAGAGAAGTTGAGAAATAAAAAACGAATTTGTTTTATTTCATTATCTTACTTTCCTAGTTTTAAACTAATAGATCTCGTCTTTATATAAGATATTTCGAAGAAAGAAATGGATTGAAATTTCAATAATAGTTAATCCCTAGAATAAATTGCGAGTAATACAAAACGTTAGCCATCTAAAATTCTAGGTACTTTGGACAGAATGTCCATGTGTTTTTTAAATAAATGATTCTTAATTGTCTTATGGCGTGAGTAAGCTATTTAAACTGTTCCAAAACTCTGCTTTTCGTCTAATCATTAAGTGCTCACTGACGGTTTCTACGAAAAATATTACTGCTCTTATTTTAGTGTTATCACTCAATCGTAATTACAGTGTTCACGAACTCAACAAGAAGTGAAAGAGAAAAGTCATTTAGTACATTTGACAAGAAAGTGGATAATAGAGATTTTACGGTTGTTTTAAATTATTATTAAACATTTCCCAACAAAAAATTGAGGTAAAAGTTTTTAAATCCAATAATTACATCCTTGTTAAGACTTTTAAATGTGCTAATCCATTATGAGCCATGTAATATTGTCTCAAATGCTTATGACGTAGCCCAAACTGATTATAAATGATTGTATGATTTTAAAACACCCCAATTTAAAAGTTAATGTGCTTGTATCTATGTATAATACATGAAATATATATTAACTATCATTTATTTATTCATTGTGTGAAGTTACTTGATACAGAAACATAATGTAACTCAAACTATTTTTACAATTTAAACATAATTTGTTACAATATTACAAATATAATAAAATTTGAAGTATTTTGCTTTGTAATATACTTCCAATACCTTAAAAAAGTTTATGATTATTCTTACATTCCTAACTTGTATGAGATTTAAAGTTACTTAATTCTTTTGTTGTTTTTAAATGTGAAATGCTATCATAATATTTAAAGCAACTCTTAATTACAACAAAAAATACAATTACGTTATATTGACTTTAATTCTCTATATAAAGCTTAATCAGGACAGGGAATGCCTTATGTTCTAATATTATCAAACATTGTGATAGTGAATGATTAATATAATACATTCTTCATTTTGTAAAAATTTTTCAAAATATGATATTTAAAAGCCTTTATGAATATCTTATAATAAAATTTACAAATTTATTTGAGACATCCGACACTGTAAAGTGAAATCATGGTGATAGTTAGACCTTTTTAGGCATGCGTTGGATTATTTAAATGTCAATTATTTTTACAGATTTTGATGCATCCCATTATTTTTTAATTACAATAAATATCAATTTTTATTGGTAAAAATTTCATATATAATTAAATTGAATATCATTTGATAATATTTTAAGGATAATCCTTTAATCATTTTTAAAATATTAGGCCAATCGTCTTTGATCTTTCACAGACCAAATTACGTCAAAGATTTATTAGTAATAAATATACATTTAGCCTTTACTCTCATAAGAATTCATTTTAATTATAATATTGATGAATACAGTTTTTCAATAACAATTGCTAAAATGTAAGTAGAGGAAATAGCAAGCGTTAAAAGATAAAAATTCTTTTTAAATAAAAAAAATCTTTACTCATGAACTTTAATGTGCCGTAAATCTTAAAATTTGGATTTCTTGAATTATGTAAAATCCTCAGAGCAAATATAGTTAATTATAACGGAAAAGAGCCAACACCTCAGTAATTTCTATTTTATGAATTAAATATAAATATATTACTAATAAAAATAGAGACAAATTTTAAATCGATAATAAAAAATAGATACTCATTTTATCAACATAATAGTTCTGAAAATCAGTAAATACAATATTTAGTACTCATTTAATAATATAGGCAACTAACATTAGTTACTACTTGTTTTAACATAACTATCTCAATACAAAATTCTATAAATTTCTTGAAAATATATCGATAGTAATTATGATAAGTATAAAATTGATGAAAACACAAATTGTGAGATGTTTATCTATAAAAAACGAATTATTTGGCTGAAAAAACTCACTGTATCATATAAGTAAACACAAACTATCATTCTATATTAATATGAAAAAATCATAATATAAATTAATCAAGATAAAAGTTTAAATAAATATGGAGTAGTTAAATAATGAGAGAAGAGGTAAAAATTAATGTTGTATATCTTAAAGATAATAGTACTGTAAATATCCAAAATATCTTTATATTTAACACACACACTGTAAATATGTTTATTTTTAATATATATCATAATTTACATATTAACTAAGTTCAATAAATATAAAATACAGCATTCAGTAATACTCTAGTAATAATAGCAAACCACATAAAAGAGCAAATTATTTAAAAAAGATACAAATATACAAAAAGACCCAATATGGGTGCATTTTTATATTAATACTTATTAATATAAAAATGCATCAACAAATATAAAAAAAATATTATTTGAATGTTATTTTATTCCTTTGAAACTTATTAGAAATAAGCATTATTTAGTATTTTATAAAAATGTTACCCTGAATCTAAATAAAAGCAATTTATTTGATAAATTTATTTTATCAATAAATTAAAAAATTATTTATTGTTTATTTATACGATGTATATAAATTACTATTTATTATACGATGAATAACATTATGATCATATAATAAATAATGAAAAAAAAAGTTAAAACACACATTATGGAAAATATGTATGTTCACAAATAATTAAAGATGATTCATTATTAACATAAAAGATAATAGAACAATAATTTCCTTCGGTTCAAAAAAAATGAATTCCTAAAAGACAAACATTTTTCTACATAAATTTCATAATGTACAGAATAACTATTTAATTATCTTCATTATTTTCGCAGTATAAGTAAAAAATTATACACCATCACAGTAAAAAACTAACTAGTAAATTTTCGTTAACACTAATATTACACATGCCAAAAGTACTCTGTATTAATACAATAAGATTTCTACAAATGGAAATTATTAGTATAATAATTCCTGAATAGCCTTTTCATATTTGATTTATTATCGAGTAACTTAAAATGTTATTTAATTTTGATGTACTATTGTATAAATAAGTTAATTAATAACAGTTAATGTAAGTTAATACAATTAATCTAAATTATTAAATTAATAATAATTAATTGAATATGTTTAAAAAGTATTACATTTAATGTAGTAATAAATAAAGTATTGGGAATTTATTTTATGTTTAACTATCTATATAATATTTGTAGGAATATAAAAATTATATGTTAATATAGAAATCCATAAAAAAATTTTTACATCTTACACTAAATTAAAATAAAAAAAACTTCTTACTTATAATGAACTCAAGGACAAAACTTTTAATTTGCCTGACTTTTTAAATAATCTCATATTAATATTTCTAAAACTTTGATGATTATCAGATAATATTTTTAAAAAATAAAAATTTCGGCGAAGAAGCAATTTTCGATAGTCTTATAAGATTTTCCATAAAAACTTAATTTTAATAAAAATGTTTTTGAATAGTTATTTTTTCCTAACTCAGCTTTAAGCAGCTAGTAAATAATGATACATAATTGATTTTAATACCTTCAAGTCATATAAGAACCATAATCATTCAATGAAAAATATTATTCGAATGACCCTTTTTTCTCATTAACTCTGGAGAATTAGCATTTATATTACCTTCATTAGATAGTTCAAAAGTCGCCAAAAATGATCGCCGCATGTTTATCAAGCTCTAGGAACATGAATCATTGCTGGTTGGAGATACTAAATCATCATCATCATTAAGTGAGTAACATGATGAGAAGGAATTCTTTTTTCTATCTCCACCCAAACTTTATTATGAAAGTCACGAATTTTGAATGAGATCATATTGCTTTTTTAGATCAAATATATTTTCGATGATAAACTAAATGTTAATTTAAAGAAGATGATAGTCAAGGAGTAGAATAATTTTCCACGGTAAGAAGTGTGGATAATTATACGTCACTAATGATTTTGATTATTATTAATGTTTCGATGACATGTCGTTAGTTATTATCTGTAACAACCCTCCAAGATGATGAGACTTTGCATGCTAATGAGAGCTCACTGCTTTTTTATGGATTTTAATTATATATTCTGTCTGAGTGATGGAAGAGTTATATCTATCTCTATTTGCAGAGTTTTAATTAATGAATCGGACATAAACTTGTTATGTAATTAATATCTAATAAGGAAAAGCGTATTTATTCTGGTTCATAAAGCTAGAAGGTAATCTCATAATGCAGTTCCTATATTTCACGAAATTTTGTAATGCTTTTAACTTGTAACATTAACGGAAAATAAATTATTGTTACAATTTTGTTTTATTAATTATAATGGAAAATTTGTTTTTTTAATTTGATCTAAGAATTTCAAATTGTGCACAACTTTTAATAATATCCAGTTTAAAAAGTTTTACTCATATTTTATGGCCATATCTTAATTGTCAAACAAAATTATCCTCTGAAGTTCATAAATAGTTCCAAAAGTTTAAAAAAGAATATTAGTTTAACAAATCGAAATTAGTTTTGTTTTTAATACAAAAAGGATATTAATTTTTTAAACACCATAATACTGTTAAATACCATTCAACATAAAAAAACTTTTAATCAAGCTCTTATATTTACAAATTTACTCATTTGTTTATAAATGATATAAATTTATATGAAAGTAATTATAAATAAAAAAGAACACTTTTATACCTCATTCATCGTGTTAATATTTTCTAAATATAAAATTCGTTTACTTATTTTTCTATATTTTTCAATTTTAGAAACTTTTACTAAAATATATTTTTCTATCTTCATTATAGATATTTACTAAAATATAATTTTGATTTATTTATTCATTGCTGTATATTACATTACAAAATAATTGTAATTTTCAAATGGAATTACAAGCATTTACAAAAACAATTACAATTTTGGAGCCATTTATTCATAGGTATATTTTTTTTAGTTTAAAATAACTTTTTCTTTATTGACACTATATTTTAGAATTTTTTAATGTTGGAAAACTTTTTGAAATAAAATAAGTTTTATTCAATTTAAAAAATATTTAGTCATTTACTAAGTAATAGATTTCATTTACTTTAATTTGTTTAAAAAACTATATTATTCAATGATTTTAAATATTAATTATCAGATCAATTCATACACATTTTCATTGGCTTAAAAGTGATTTGTATTATTATTCTTGTAATTTGAAAATTTAAATAAAATATTTCTTTCAAATTTGAAGTGTAAATGTTTCTTTTCTCTGGAAGTAGAAGAAATATTTCACGTATTGTATAGAAACTTTATTTTTTTCAGATTAAATAATTATTACTTGATTTATAGTGAATCACGTGCTGTTTCGCTCATTTACATAACTGTCGGTTATGAAGTATTTAAATAAAATGCGACATTTACCTATTGTTTTAATTATTTTGACCATGTAGCTACTTTCTATTTATGTTGACGACATACATTTAATATAATATAGTTCCTTTCTAATTAATAATGATGAAAATTCTTAAAATAACGATCGTGAAAATGTAGATAAATGAATTATAGTCTGAAATACAAAAATACCGCATACATCTACGCAAATTCTTCAAAAAGGTAACTTCAAGAACTAATTCTTAAGTGAAATTAAATTTTTAAAAATATATTAAATTTTGACATTACTAAACTTCACAGGAACAGCTCTAATGAAATAATTCTTACTGGTAGGCTGACTATAGATTATTAAAATAAAACGACCATTTAGAAATACAGTTATTTTTTTTTTAAAAAATGTACATGTATGTACGTGGTGTACCTGAAAATATATATCCATGCATGCATGTATATATAAAGCATACACTGTTACTTCAGAAAATTAACGCATGAAATCAAATTCAATTTTGAAGCAATATTCAAATTAAGAATGAATGATTTCTAAAAGAAAATATAGCCAGTTATATGGAGAAATATTCATATGTTTTCAAAATTTAAAAAGTAAATAAAAGCATATAGAAATGAACAAATAATGAATAGTTTTTTAACAATATTTAAAATCAAGAGATATTTTTCAAATTAATTCTTAGGAATATGATCTCGGATATGAGGAGATCTAATAAAACCAACTACCACCACAATTAAAATTAACAATCAAATATCACTGATAAATTTTTCTCGGTCTCTCAAAAGAAATTAAATTTTAGTAAAAGATATCTTTATTGATATTTTAGGGTTGCTTTAATATTAAATAAACATTGTTGGTTAAAATATGATAAAATGTTTGATTCAATAATTAATAAAAATTTTGAAATGTATATATAAAAAAACTGTATAAATTATTTCATTCTTAAAATTTTATTAACGGTCCTGTATTAAATTATATCCCTTACAACATAGTTTGGTTACCTTACATTGTAATTTATATTAGAAAATAAAGTTCTTTAATTAGTTTTTGTGAATGTAGCTAACTTCCTAAAGATTTCTAAAATCGATCCCTTGGATTGAAAATTATGAATATAATTATTCGTTAAATACAAAATTTTGGCAGCTGCTTTTCTAGACATAAAATTTGATCCTAATAGCAAACTGGTCAATTGAATGCTGTAGAATTTTTTTAAAATTTTTATATTAGTAATCAGTTTGTTATTTATATAGTCTAAGTTTGAATTTTAAAATAATATGTATTATTTTCGGAGTAAAATCTTCACTTAATATTTTTTAAAAACTAAGATCAGTAATTAAGAAATTCCTGAGAAGAGGATGCTCAAGCTTTCGAATAAATGAAATTTTCTGAAATTGTTGAAAATCAAAGTAACTTTTATTGAGACCATTGAAAGACAAAATGATTTAAGTTAAATCCAGTAAGCTAAATATTTTTATATAGTGAAAAATTGCTCAAATATCATTCTAAAAACTTATACAATCCAAAGATAAATTCATTAAAAACTTCATCAATACTTGTTACGTTGATAAAAATATTTTTGAGCCAAAATTAACAGAAAATTAATATACTAGAAATTAGTATAAGTAATGAAAAAGCGAAAATAACATAACTATTCTGATAGGAATATTTGATGCAATGAATATTATTGTAAAAAAATACATATCTGGTAAGGCATTAGGAAGTCACAGATGAAACGAAAATGTAACATTTAAAATTAGTGTAAAAATGGAAAAATAACTCTATTTTGAAGAAGGTTTTTTGTATTAATAGTGCTTAGACTATCGATGAAAATCGATGGAAATTTCAGTCAAACCTGATATTAAAATGCACTGGGTAACATGAAAAATGATTCTATATCATTTAATTAAACACATTATGAACTCGTATATTAATGCGTGTGATATTATATTTCCTTAGAATTCAATGCCTGCACTATTCCACAAACCCACTTTTAAATTAAAAAAGGTGAAAAAATTTATTTATTTTTACTTTGAAAATGCTTGCCATTATATACTAATTTTCTTTTTGAAACTATATTTTTTTTCAATTTAGGTAAAGCAGCTATTAAATTAAGATAAAATAAAAGCTTTAAAGCGATAAAAGTTTTTTTCTAAACGATAAAAATTTTCGAGAATTTATTTCTTACACTTTAAAGATACACTACTGACCAGTAAAATGCTACACCAAGAAGAAATGCAGATAACAAAATGATATTTATTGGACAAATATATTATACTAGAAATAACAAGTGAATAAATTTTCAAAAAATTTGGCTGGATAGATCCTGAGAAATGAGTACCCAGAACAACCACCTCTGGCAGTAATAACGGCAGTTATATGCCTGGGCATTGAGTCAAACAGAGATTGGATTGCATGTACTGCAGATGCCCATGCAGCTTTAACACGATGCCACAGTTCATCAACCGTAGTGACTGGCGTTTGGTGACGAGCCAGTCGCTCGGCAACCATTGACCAGACGTTTTCTATTGGTGAAAGATCTGGAGAACGTGCTGCCCAGGGCAACAGCCGAACATGTTCCGTATCAAGGAAGGTCCGTACAATACCGGCAACATGCGGTCGGGCATTATCCTGCTGAAACGTAGGGTTTCGCAGGGCTCGAATAAAGGGTAGAGCCACAGATCGTAACACACCAGAAATGTAACGTGCACTGTTCAAAGCACCGTCAATGCGAACAAGAGGGGACCGAGACATGTATCCAATGGCACCCCATACCATCACGCCAGGTGATGGGCCAGTATGACGATGAGGAATGCACGCTGCCAGTTTGCGTTCACCACGATGCCGCCAAACACGGATGTGACCATTATGATGCCGTACACCGAACCTGGATTCATCTGAAAAGATGACGTTTTGCCATTCGTGCTCCCAGGTTCATCGTTGATCACACCATTGAAGGCGTTCTTGTCTATGACGTAGCGTCAAGGGAAGCCGCAGCCATGGTCTCCGAGCTGAGAGTCCATGCTGCTGCAAACGTCGTCGAACTGTTCGTGCAGACACTTGTCGTCTTCCAAAGAACACCGTTTCTTGACTGACGGCTCGTGACGTGGTTGCACGATCCATTACGGCCATGCGGATAATATGCCTGTCTTCTCGGCTGCTAGTGACAGATGGCCGTTGAGATCCCGCTTGGCGTTCCGTATTACCGTCCTGAACCCATCGATTCCATATTCTGCTAACAGTCATTGGATCTCAACCGACGCGAGCAACAATACTGCGATAAGTTAAACCGCAATCCCGGTACGCTACAATTCGACCTTTATCAAAGTCAGAAACGTGCTGGTACGCATTTCTCCTTCTTACATGAGGCAACACAACAACTTTTCCCCAGGCAACAACGTTCAAATGCAATTTGTGTATGAGGAACCGGCTGAACAATTTCCTCATTTAAATACAATGTAGGTGTCGCTACTGGTGCCTGCTTTGTCTGAATGCGCTTAAAAGCTAATCATTTGCATATCACAGCACCTTCTTCCTTTCGTATAAATTTCACGTCTGTAGCATGTCGCCTTCTTGGTGTAGCAATTTTAATAGCCAGTAATGTAAATATTTGGAAAATTCGAACGTTGCTTTAAATGACTGAATTTCAGTAAGTATTAACTGTCCATCAGACAATATTTATTATGTTTTTGTCTACTGATTTATGAGCAGATTTTTATTATTCATTCTTTTTTTTATCTTTCTACTGTATGATTAACAAATAAATTTCGATTTTTTACCGTATGCTTTTTATTTAACATTAAAAAAATTAAGTTACAGCTTTTCATTTGTATTTTAATCTTCTAGTAGTAAGAAAAATTGAATAAATTGAAAGATAACAGTGATTAATTGACCGTAATATATTGATTTCTGTAGTTATGAAAAAGTTGAATTCTTTATCCTATGACATATTTATAGCACTACTAAATGTAAGGTTTTGTCTCCTTTACATGAAACTAAATTGTTATTATTGTTGTATGCTCACACTGATAATAATTATAAGTACTTGATAAAAAAAATTTCGTAGGTGATGGACAAAAAAATGGGACATTTTAATAATTTCTTAAAACATGCAGCCAATAGTTCTTTGCTTCTTATTTTCAATTTTAACACATCTAAAATACAATATTAAATTTATTCACAATTTGAAAATTATGCCGTGTATTTCTTTTGTCTTCAACTGGTTGTAGTATCTCACAATGATTGTGTTTAAACAAAACATTTTAAATTATTATTAAATTATGTAGAAACTTATAATTGTAAAAATTGGGAATCTGAGGATTATAGAAACTGGAAAAAAGTAAAAATTAAAAGAATTCTATACAATTCAATATTTATTTTAAAATTACTAATCATAAAAATTGAATGTCTCCTAATGAAAATAATAAATATAAGTAGTCGCAACAAAATCAAAACCGTTGAGTAATTTAGTAAATAAATCAAAAACTATCATTTAACAAAAAAATGTTATGATTTATTTACCGATTTGGTTTTTTTCAAATTGAAATGAGAATATTTAGAGTAAATCACTAAAAAAGCATTGCACTTCCTAGGTATGGTAATATTTTTAGTTATTATGGTTACGAATTATTTTTAAAAGGTTATATTCTTTACCAAACAAATTAAATATCATAAAATTTGTTGTTATATTCTATTTTTCTCTGAAATGAAAAAAATGTTATTTTATAAAAAAATATGCAATTTTAATGGTCTGTTAATTCTTTGTAAAGTTTTCCAAAATAATAGTTTATCAGTTTTTGTTTTTGTTATTTATCAGTTTACGAAATTACAAAAGTACAAATTTCAACCCTTTCGCAAGGTACGTGCAATAATATTAGTTGGAATAATACTATTGCTTAAATTGCTATGAGAGTATTTACTATTATTATCAATGCTGCTTACATATCTCTCTCCCTCTCTCTCTCTCTCTCTCTCTCTGTATATATATATATATATACATAATATATATATATATATATATGTATACATATATAAATAACACATTTAAATTAGATAAGGCAAATACATTAAAGACACTTTAATGAAATCTCTCACTTTTAATATTCGGCTTTCTTTTTGTTTATAGAATTTCGTTTTACAATATTTGCTACTACAATGGTTAAACTGTTATTTTTTCCTATAATATATAAGCCGTTAAAAATTACTTTCCAAAATTATCTTTGAATATAAATCTATAGGAAAGATCCAAATATTTGTTGCAAAGTTAAGTTGAAACATTTTTCAAAATAATTAAGCAAATATTTTCTAATAATAGGCAAAAATCAGCCCTCCTTTGTTACTAATTAAAAATCATTTTCAAAATTAAATATTGAAAACTAAGTTGTATTGCCATTTATACTTTTTTAAAACCGCATCTGTTCCACACAATACAAACCTTTTAAGTATAATTCTGATTCTTAATTAATAGCTTAGTAATTAAAAAATATTTATAAGTGGATGTTACCTTCAATAAATAGTATACAATTCATATAGTACAACAATTTTTGTCTCCAACATTTGAGTTCAAAATATCCTAACAAACTCAAATATTGGAGACAATATCTGTTACACGAATGAAAAACGTCAAAAAATCATCTTTGTATTTTTTATTTGAAACTATCTAGATGGGAGTTTTTGAGAATTAATTGATTGAAGCAAATATTAGCAATACAAAAACTTAATTAAAATTAAGTATACATAAAAATTTACGGCATTTCATTTTTATTTTCCCTTTTTATTTAAAGAATAAGGAACTAAAATGCATTAATTTTTAACTACAATAAAGGTCAAAAAATAAAAATGTCTGCTTATCTATCCTATTGTCGTGTCTGACAATATATTGACGTGTCTTATTCTCTGCATTTTATGCTACCTTTACATTTTGAAGGACCTAAGTGTATGGAAAGTAAACAAAAACTATTTAAAAAAATCACATGCTTCTAAAAATGAAGTGATTAGTAGCATTTTTTAAAGAATTTTGCAGAAAAAGTGAACAACTAAAAAATATGGAAATTTTTTATTCGTTTAAAAAACTGATATATTGTATTTTGAACTAAATTAAACAAACTTCTAAAAAAATAAATCGAAGTACCCTTGTACTTTGTTTATGACTCTTCAGGTAAATCTTTAAATCCTGAAAGAAAGAGACAAGCTTGAGAACGATATTAAAGTTATAAATGAAAAATAAATGCATAAAAAAAATATAAAATAACACCCACCCGACCTTTGTTATTGCACTCAACTTTTTCCAGCCAAAAGTCTCGGATTTTTTGTTATAATTTTGTTCTTATAGTTCGTATGAAATTTGTTATCAAATGATCTTGTTAAATATAAAGACAAGACCTACGAAAAAAAAAACAAAAAAAAGTTGCTTGTCATTATATTGTGTTTAATAAAGATGAAAAGACCCGGTAGTTTTGACAAGCGGCAGTTCAAAAAAAATAAAATTCTTAAAAAATTCCAAGGAATTTTTTTACTTCTCACGAGGCGTAAGCGCTTTATTTTTTGGCGTAATCAGGCTAATTGGGTGGCGGAGGAAAAATGAAGTGATCACGTGACACTAGGGTCGTTCGTCTTCGTCTGCTTGTCAAATCACGTGATAGCATGACAGTTGAGGATTCGCTCACCACTTCCCTCTAACACCCTTCAGATATCTATGTCACCCTCAAAGACTTCTTGAAAATTTAAAAACAATCGATGACTGGAAAAAAAAAAAGAACTGAAAAAAAAATTGAATCTGAAGTTTCATTACTATCTTGCAAATTAAAGAGGATTTAAAGTTTGGAAAAAAGTGTCAAATTCTTTTCCAAGACTGTTATTCCACATTGAATTTATCGCATATATTTTTTTAAATTAGCAGTCTTATAATTATAAATAATGCAACTCACAAATAATGTCTTGAATATTACACTAATGAAAAAAAATTTCCATATCATTGAGCAAGGCAAGGTTTATTTTAGTTGATATTTTAAGCGTTAATAAAACGAGAAGGCTTTATAAGCAAAACATTTTTCTCTATTTAAAACTATGGAAATCATTTAAAATATTATAAAAATGTATTATTATTGTAGATATAATTCTCAATCCTTTTCTTTAAATTTTAAATATGAAAACATTTTTTTAACTAAATTATTCCCTATCAATATATTTTATTAATCCCTTGTATAACCAAACAATAAGATTATAGAAAATAACATCAATCTATAATATAAACAAGCATGAATATTATATTAAATAAAATCATTCCTTATACAATATTAATAAAAAGAGGGATTGATAAAGAATTTAATGTATTCTTGAATAATCTATCATTTCTTCTAGTTAAATGTTGAAATTTGTCAGAGATAATTGAATTATTTCAATATAACATCATCAGAGCGATTCCAAATTTTTTTATTTATTCCTTGATATTTTCACCTATTATTATTTATTTTTAAAAGCATAAAAAGTAAGAATTTAAATGACCAATAAAAATATTAATTATGTAAGATATTATTACATAAAAAATAAAATTTTATATGGCTTAAAATCAAAATACCTGTTATGTAAATTTTTAAAAACAATTAAAAAAGAACTTCACATGCATTTTTTAATTTATTCGCACGTATTTTTTAATTAATTAATAATTAATTTTGTGAAAATAAGGAATTATATGTAAATTTACTGATTCAAATTGAAATTTCATAACCACATAAGCTAGAGCTTATTTTAAAGTCATGTTAGTGATCTTGTCATAAAATAAAAATATTGAAGTGAAGTTGCCTTAAAACATTGCATAATGATCCGTATGGAATCTAGCGCATCAACCATGTGAAGAAATTTGGTCATACTTCTCTAGTGAAAAATACATGGTCAAGAAAGTCTAAAATGAGTGTGATTTAAATATAAAAGATGTAAATGTGTAGACAAATTTAAAAATCATACAATGAGAAAACTTGGTTTTAGTTTGCTTTCGTTTTATACTTTGATTCCATTTTTTTTCCCATATTATGAGATCGGGTTTCCTGTTTGGGCACTTGATTCCTACTTACGAATGTTTGCAGTGATTCGAAATCGAAGTAGATCTTTGGCCAATAAGCCTACTTGTTCAAAAAGTAGCTATCGAGTGAACAAATAACCGGCCTTTATTTCAGATAATGTAACTAACTCTCTGTTGCAGTCTTTATGAGAAAAATTATTTTCCAAATTTTAATTTCTGAAGTATAATAATTTCTGTCAAATATTTTATATATTTTCAATAGTTAAAGATATTTCATTGATTGTAAATAATTTGTTAGTGTTTGCCATTTTTGTAAATAATGAAGAATTGACCTGGGATCATAGTAAATTCCACATTATTTCTATCATCTATGTTAGAGGTGCATATCGAATCCATGAGCTGTTGAACAGAAAGCCAGTGAGTATCATAGAGTGTTAAAAATGTTTTATGTCAATTAAGTTTTTAATATATAAACCTTTATGATTTGAAATAATTCAAAAACTTTATGATTCTAATATTTCTTTAGAAATGATTTTTCATAACGAGTATTTGGGAAGCTGTTATAATAAGTTTTAACCGTAGTCAAAAACTACATTTATATGTAGTAATAAAGCAAAGAAAAGGTGCAGTTAACCAGGATTGCAAACAAATTTTATTTTAAAAATCCGCAAATTTAGCAAATATTACATAATATCACTGAAGAAAAAGAGAGATAATTCAACTCAGACTTCATAAAAAAATTCCAAAAGTATGTTGTTGTTACATATGGATAAAAAGAACCCAATCCATCAACATCTGGCCACTCGCAAACACATTTAAAGGATAATAAAAGAGAAAAAAAAGGTGAAAACCAACATAAAACAATTAAAATTCTAAAATTTCAAAAGATTAAAAAAGTCTAAAATTTCAAAAGATTAAAAAAGTCTAAAATTTCAAAATCACGTTGCCAAAGCAACTTTCTGCAGCGAATAGCCATACCTCTAGCTGCTACTCCTTTAGCACCACCCAGGGGGCACTTGTGACTTAAGGTATGCCACGGACGAGAGTAAAATTCCAAAAATATTTTGGTTTAATTTTGTCTTATATATAATATAAGTTTTACATTTTTTTGTGAGCACATATATTTATTCATAAGCGATAATCTTTCAAATTCTCATTACGATAAAATTCAATTCTTTTTCTGAATTATCAAGGCGAATATATCAGGCAAATTAATTAAATATTACAATTACAGAAATGTGATATTTTAAAAAATAAATTATTCAATTTTAGAAAGCTTAAACTTTTTTTTTTCATTTAACAAGAATTAGTTTCAGGGTAAATGCTTGATTGAATTCTAACGCGTATACCATTCAAAACCACAGACATCTTATCCCTAACTTCAATGATATTTCTTTACCGAGACCGGGACACGATCCATAAGGCTCTCTTTTTTCTTTTACGTGCCTCAGTGAAATATTTAAAGCCCTTGCTCAGGGCACGTAGCCTACGTGTGGGCCCCTTCACCATTACAAGGGAAAAACCTCAGTGGTTAGAGAGGCTGGAGAGACTGAATAAAACATTGGGTTAACACATTTACTCTCTATTTTCCCTTGCATCTGAGAGATTGCGAAGCTGGTGAATTAGGTACAGAAACATCTTTTTTCACTGACTCATTCAGTTGTAATACGAGAAATATGGCACTATCTACTTCGATCTTTGCAGATATTTTTTGCTGTGAGATTTGTATTGTTCTATGACCAAGTATCATTAGTGACAACTTCTTTATATAGCTTACAGGAATAATACTGTAATCTATAATTTTTTTTTGATCTGTTAGATTAAGCATAGTACATTATCTACTTTTATGATTATAAAAATTTATGAGTAAAATAAAATTAGAAACGAAGAATAAGTTTCTCATTAGACATTCATTTTGTTTTGTATCGAAACTCAAACGTAGACTAAGTCGGAGTTGTTATATTAAGACCATTTACGTTGTTTCTGTGGTACATTGTTAAATTCTTATTATTGTGAAATGAATTGTCTAATACAGTTAGATATATACCAGTTTTTAACTAACAGAATAAAACTTTCTTATAATAGAATAACAAAAATTTTAAGTTAATTGTATTTCGCCTAGAATATTGCCAACTTTTGTACCTAATGATTAAAAACTTTATTAAACATGCTCTATCAGTGAAATATTTCACGAAAACGAAAATTCTTTTTTATTAAATACTGTTGAGTTTTCTAAAACTTTGTCTGAATTTAGAGAAGGGTGGTGACATTCTCAAGAATACTTCTTTGCACACTAATTAGAAAAACTTGAAAAAACTTCTTCTAATTAAATCAGAAACTTCCAATTTTCTCTGAAACATTAAATTACATAACAATGGA
Source organism: Latrodectus geometricus (assembly GCA_026290005.1). NCBI lineage: Eukaryota > Metazoa > Arthropoda > Arachnida > Araneae > Theridiidae > Latrodectus > Latrodectus geometricus. Next base: position 60,670 of record JAPDSC010115267.1, read on the forward strand.
ACGTTGTGTTACCATATAAATTTTATTTTGATTTAATAGATTATGATGGCTTGACTCATACTTAGAAATTTCAGTGTGTGAACATATAATGAATATAACAATAATACTGAACACTATGAGTTGAAGCTGTTATTGTGAGAAATTATTGCCTGAATTGTATGAAAATTTTTAAAAGTATGATTGCAGGGTTATATTAAGTACTTGAATAAATACTTAATCTAAGCAACTTCGAGTATTCGACTTTTAAATAACATTTATACTGTGTTGAATACTATATTCAAGAAAATATTTTATGATGTTTGATAATGGATAAAGTACTAATTGAAAATTTACTATATTTGATGGAATTAATTTCAATTAAATGAAGTTTTATTGAATATTCTCAAAAACTGTGCGTGTGTGATGCAGGAAATATATCAAAAGATTAATTCCACATTTCAAAAATCACGGTTGGAAGCAAAATAATTAATTTTAAAACGGGAATTACAAAATTAACAAACCATATGTATAAAAGTTCATAAAGATGCAAAAATCGAACAGGAGTAAATCTTAAAATATCTTACCTTGTTGTTAAAAGTTATTGGGAATTTATAGACAATTTTGTTAAAGATTGTTTCTAGATAATTAAAAATGTTCCTCTTGAACTATTATTTCTGAATTTTTTTAGTGGTTGTAAATTAGAATTGAATTAATTTAATGTCTTCAATAAAAAAATTGAATTAAGACAGTAAAATGATTCATAATTTTACAAAATCATATTTTCAGTAGTTACTGGCAAACTAACTGGCGTTTCTATTGCCTGATTTTTAATATTTTCATATTGAGTTATATTAATACTAAATTCTAAACATTTAGGAACTTATGCAAAAAAAAAATAAGATTTCTTCTATAATTTTTCTAAAAGCATGTTTCTGATATAGAATTAAGCACATACACATTAAATTAGAAATAAATCTCAGCAATGAATTTTATTGAAAATAGGGTGTTTTTGGACCTATAAATCATGCTTTTATCATAAAAACATAAATAGAAAAAGGAATTATTTACTTTCTTAATTTTTTTTAATGTTAAACTATTTCGAGAACTTTAATTGATGAAAATAGAATTTTTAATTGATAAAAGTAAAAACGTTCCTGGATTGGAAATTTCAAATTTGTTTTATAATTCAGCATTCCTCATAGAATTTCCTAATTATTTAAGTACATTTTAATATGAAAGTTTATTTTAATTATTGTGATTGGGCAAAAAATAGAGTAATCCATATTTGATTTGATTTTTTAAAGTTTTTAAAATCAAAACTTTTATTTGATTTATTTTAAAATTCTTCTATAAGTTTCCATGGATAGTCTGTCATAATCAGTGCAATGTAAATTGATTGTCATAAAAATGATGGGTAGTTGAGAAATTTCTAGAGTTTTAAATGCTAGAAATTTCTTAACTACACATCATTATACAAATGGTAATTAGATACAAATAATAATTTTTTGCTTTTTTAAAATTTTGCCAATAAGAGTTTTGTTATTAAATAAGGTATTAAAATACGTAAATGAATTTATCTGATATATAAATATACAATATATAAGTATCTATTCGTCTGTGTATTAATAATTAAAAAGGGAAAAATTTGACTAAAATATCTGTTTTTTTTTCTTTTGCCTTCAACTGTTAAAAAAATTAAACAGCATGCCAAAACATGCATTCAATGAAAGCAATGTTAAGTTTCTCACATATCCTATTTATTATATTTACATTTAAATATACATAACTATTTATATTGACCTACAGATGATCAAACAGAAAATATTCCTTCCTGTAAAATTAATAATATATTATTAAAGGGAAATAATATAATTACATCCTATAAAGATGCTCTTTTCTGAAAAAATTACTTAAGAAAAATCCTTGATAAGGGCTGCAAAATTAGAATATCAACTTGTGACCGTTAAGACATGATGGGAAGGTGGAAGGGCTTCATACGAACTATTCTAATCTAAATGCTCTTACACATTTCCTCAATAATTGAGACTTGTAAAATTTAAAGATATGCGCTAAAGATTCTGTAATTAAACTTTGATAGACGTTCAACACTTAATTTCTAATCTTTGAAATTTTTGTTCACATGATAATGAAAACAAATTGTCTGCCATGATGCTCTTTTTATCAAATCAACACTTCATGCAAACGGTTCATCTGCGTGTGTCAGTATCAACAGACGTTGATGATGGTCATATTAGCTGTCAAGTTCTTCATAATTTGTGCATTTTTTATTTTTACTTTTTAAATGAGAAAAATCCATTTTCTTGATAAAACTCTTTCATATAACATAAATCTATGTTAGTTAGAAATATAGAATTTTTTACTTTCAGAATCATTCTATTCTCTGACACTTTTAAATATTCGAATTTATAAAATTGAGTGGAGTTTAGTTTTAGATCATCTTAACACATTACTTTTTTATTTGTCCATATCGACTTTAAGACAAGCTCAAATGCTTTAAAATCGAGATGAAACAATAAATGGAAATGAATATTTGTAAGTTAATATTTTAAATATATTTTATAAGATAAGCTTTTTTGATTATAATAAATATAACTAGTAATATTATAAATTAATTATTAGATAATATTAGATATAAAATAATTAGGTGGTGTTATTGGAAATATTATAATATTTCCAATAACATTCACCTGTTTTTCCATCAAATTTATTTGAATCGTTGTTTATTTTTTAAATTCCTTGTATTGTCGTTTTTTTTAACTGTACCAAATTTATTCGAAACCAAGATATAATTAATTATAGTCAAAATTTAATGGTTGTATTTTCACAACGACGTTAAAATAAATGAAGGCATTCCATTACAGAAATACAAAATAACTATTTATTGAAACAAATAGGATTATCAAAACAAAAGTCAACCTCTGTTTTGTTTCCAACCACAGTTTAATTTTCCATATCAGCAAGCATCTGTAACCGTATCTACATGTCTTTCAGAAAATAAGTTTTTCAATCTTACCATTGATTGATTCTACATATTTGAACCAATGTGCATACTATTAATTATATAGCCATTATAACAGGACATAATGACTATATATCAAAGTGACAATTTATAGTGATTAAATAAACTCTATATTCTAATACATAAATGTCCATGTAACGAAACGAATTGATATATTAATTATATTATTGAATTCAAATTAATTTTTATTCAAACTTTATAAAATACTTTGTTATCAAAATGGGATTCTTTAAAGCAAAATTTAAAATAAATCACTTTTTTACAAAATTCAAAACTTTTAACTGTACATTTCTAGTTTTTGTAATTATTTTATTTTAACATCATATTAATTGCTTTGTATGCTTATATATAACTAGTTATCTTTAATGTTTAAATACTAATCATTATTTTTAGATATATTATAGTTAAATCTCTTATCAATATATATAAATACATCCATAACGTGTACTATTTCCCTCAACAGATTAACTGAAAATTACTTCATTTTCGATACATATATTTTAAAAACAAATATAGTATATTAAATAGCTATAATACTAATTATATTAACGTATCGATAAATTTTAGTAGTTTTTCAAAATATTATAATTGATTAAGGACAATATGATGAACAAAACTACATCCGAAGAATGTATGTAAAAAATCAGTCTTATCTTCTATATTTGATTAAAAAGCATTATAAACTTTTAATAACTTCGGCCAGATTTACTAAAATTTTGGGCAGAAAAAATATTTTGAAGAAACTGTCTGCTAATCAAAAACTTCTAACCGTGATAGAGGGTCTCCAGTTAATTACTTTGTCAAACTCAAAATTGAATATAATGTTATCACTACCAAGAGATTACACTTTCAAATATGTTTTCCCTTTTGTATCCACTGATTTAATACTACTAGAGACTTTGAAAATTACTTTATTTTAAATTCTTCCAGTATATTGTTTGTTTTATTACAAAAACTCTTTTAAATTTTTTATATAATTATTCATTTCCTTAATCTGCGGAAGATTATTTCCTCTCGAATCTTTATCTAAAGGAGAAGGAAAATTATCACAGCAAATTAATCAAATTTTATCATTAATTTCATTAATTTATAGTGAAAGTAATGTTTGAAGGTGCAGCGTAAGTTTTTTGATTGATTTCAATTTAATTTTTGCGCAAATCCTTATCATTTCTTAAGAATTACCCGTTATATGTATATATGAGAGATAAATTGTGTCGTATGATTATTGTAATGCTTCCAGTATTACAACAGAATTATAATGCCAAAACCTCTGAAAATCATTCACCGCATAAGAAAATAGCTCATAGAAACGAACTTCATAAAAACAGGTTTGACAGTTGTTTAAGAAAAATTACATTTGATAATACAGTGTTATTTCATTTCAAACATTGTATAACAATTTACAAATTTATTTGAATTATTCACCCCATTAGTTTGTGCTTATTCTTAAACCTGTATCAAGAAAGAAATATATTTTTTAGGATAGAATGTCTAAATTTGGTTGTGAAGTGAATAATCCTAAAGTTAGCAATATTACGTACCTATATAACTTACCTATCATATTTTCAGTTTAATATTTCATAAAATAGTGAATATATAAGCAGACCCCTTGCAGTCATTAATAAAGTAATATATATGTTTTTACAATATAAAAGTTTCTCTCAGACGATTTCTTTTTTCTGTTTAAAAGCTTTTCTTTGGTGAAGGTCACTCTTAAATATATTATGGTTTTTAAAGTTATATTTACAAATTATTAGAAAGGTTTAAAATAGTCTTTTCTAGCAATAATGAAATTTTACAGTGGAATTTTAGAAATATAAAGTGTTCACAATACTCGAAATAAATGAAATAAATGAAAAAGATGCATTAAAAATGCTTCATCAATCTCGTCTTTTGAATAAAAATAACACAAATATTGATTTTTTAATATACTCAAAAACAGTCAATGTTGCATTTAGCTAAAGCAATTAGTAGGAGGGATGGTCGGTTACTTTGATGTCTTGTTTGTGTAAGACACTAAATTGTCAAACTCTTTTAATGCATCGTCACAGTAGACCTTGAGTTTTCTAAAATTTATTTCTGGAAGCGTTTCTGAAGTGCACTAATCAGCAGTGATTGTCCTTCTAGTATGGTATCTTTCATCAGTCCTGTACTTCTGAAGAAAACAATTTACATTTCATTTTTATGGCATGACATTTTTCGTAAGACCATTCATTCAATACATTTTATCATTCTATCCCCAACTATTTTTATGAAAATGTATTCAGCATCACTTTATGTAATTTAAGGATTTCTATTTTGATAATAACACCCTTTCTTTTTAATGCTCAGTTAAATTAAATATTACTGATTAAATCATCCGAAGGGCAGCTATGGTAGCCCCACAATCAACTTCTCTTGAAATTCTGCGCTATGTGCAGCCAGTTCTGGATGCTCCAATATCTGTGAGAACAGTTGTACGACGATTGGCTGAAAGTGGTTTGAACACATACCGCCCTTTACGAAGTCTGCCATTAACGCCAAAGCACCGTAGGGAAAGATTGCGATAGTGTCGTCAACGAGCCACTTAGACGATTGAATGGCAGAATGTGGTGTTCAGCGACGAGTCTCGGTTCTGTTTGACTAATGATAGTCACCGGGTGAGAGTCTGGAGGTGTCGGAGAGATAGAGCCAATTCGACATTATTGTTGAACCCCACACCACTCGTCAACGTGAAATAATGGCTTGGGGTGCAATCAGCTACAATAGCAGATTACCCCTGATACGCATCAGAGGCACATTGACATCATGACGGTTCCTTGATTAGCTGCTGCAAACTATTGTGCCACCTTACCTTCAGCAGCTGCAAGATAGTGTTTTCCAGCAGGATAACGCAACATCGCACACGACACAAGTCAGCAGACAAGACTTGCAGAATATCCAGTTGCTTTCTTGGCCTACGATCTATACTGATCTTTCCCCGATAGAGCATATCTGGGACGAGATTGGACGTCATTTGTCTGTTATACACCAGCCTCCGTTGTAGGACGAACTGTGGAGAATGGTTCAGACCATATGGGCATCTATCCCCCAGGACACTGTCCGCACGTTAATTGACACTCTACCTCGCAGAGTATCTGCTGGCATCATCGCGAGAGGTGGCAATACTACTTATTGGTTTTCTGCATAGTTTGACAATGTATAAATTTATCTTTTTGCAAATAACATCACTTATTTATGTATGCATGCTCTGTCTGTGTATCAATTTTTATCACATTCTATCCAATATTTTATAGTGTTGCATTTCCTATGTCAGGCAATGTAATAGTACAACTAAACATTCATTTCCAATTACTAACTGTAGAAATTGAAAGCTCTTTTTATTTAATTCCATTTTATAGAAAATCATAACATAATAATATACTTTCGTCAACTGTATATTATTATGTTATGATTTTTTTATGTCTCAAGTTTATTCTACATTAAATTATTTAAACTTTTAGCAACTAAAAATACTCTGCGAAGATAAAATAATTCATTTTTTTAAATCAAATTGTAATCTTTTCTTTGCCACTTCTCATCTGCTTGTTTAATATGTTGCAATATTTTGTTATCAATTAAGTTTTGAATAACTTATATTTTATTTAGATTTTTTTATGTTTATACATCTTTTAAAGTAATTTATTTTTTGTATGCATGTAATTTATTTCTGCTTAAATTCTTTTCTGAATATTTAGTCCTATTTATCTTTATATGAGTATTTAATGACATTAATCACACGTGACATAGCATCACATGAGTTCTTAATGATATTAATAAAACAATCATATAATTGTTTATTTATTTTGAATAAGTTGTTACATTCAGACGTGTTTGTTAATTTTAAAATAATCTATTTACCAAATTGGATTTTATTTTTTCGTGCAACTTAGTAGGGCCAATAATCCATTTGATAAAAGCGCAGAGTGTAAGAAATATGAAATATAAATATTGATCAAAGTTGCTTACATGACATATCTATACTTACTCTCATAGTAGGATGTTCCTATATTCGAGGAATGAAGGAATTGGTGAAAAGCCTTTGATCTGCTCGGTGGAAATGCTAACTGCATAATAACTTTGTAAAGAATTTCACTATCAACCGCGTAAATTATGTTCCAGGATTACGTTTTATTGATAGTAGGCTATTTCATGTGACACAAGGGAAGAAACCCTGAAAAACTCCAAGCACCTACTGTGCATGCATGCATGCAGAAGGCAGAAACTCAACACTTTTATCCATTATATTGTACATTATGTTCAATAATGGATGGTTGATCTCTAGATTTTTTCCTCTCAATAAAGTTGTCTTACAAGTTCCCATTTATGTCTCTTTCAAACAATCCCTTTGTGTTAGTTTTTATTTGCTGTAAATAAAAAAAATCACATCTTGCAAATTTCTCAATGGAGCTGTAGAACAATATTTGGTGCATGAAATTTAATATGTATCTATTTAAAATTTTTTAGGAATAAAACACTTCGAGTTTACTAATGCAATTCTTATAATATTCTTATTATAATCAATATTTTTAATAAAAATTAATCATCATTTAATAAAAAAAATAATATGATTTTTCTTTTATTTAACTATGTGAATACTTAAATTTGTTAAATATAAAATATTATTGTTGAAATGATTTAAATCTAAATATATTTCAACACTTTTAATAACTATCAAAAAGAAACTTTTAAACTATAACGTAGTGCTAAATTAGATTTATAAATATTTTCTCAATATTTCATTCTTGAAAAATACATTTTATCATCATTTTTTAGGAGGAGAATTTAATACTTTATGAATTAACACTTACAATTGATACCAAATAACAATTTTCGAAATAATTTGATATCATAATAATCGTCAATCTAAATATTTATCCACTTATTAATCAAGTTTGTAATTAGGCGAATGAGTATTCCAAGTGTCGGAAGCAGAATGAAGGACTGCGACGCTTACACATGTCTTTCCACAGCGTCATCGGGTCAGGACCATTATTCACGGCAATTCCAAAGACGAGCCCCATGTGTCTCGAAGTTAAACAAAAGATCGTGTCACATCAGGAAATGCATGTACTGCTAAGATGATAAATAAAACGCTGTGAAACTGGAAGCAGACTGTGACTCAAGGATGTATGACAGCACGAGGGACTGTAGGCGTTGCGCCCAAAGAGAAAAATGAATCGGTTTGCGAGGGTGGACGAGGTGGTGGGAGGGGTGTTTGGCAAAAATAGGCTCAGGGCTTTTAAATGCATGACAAAATGCAAAGGCTATGATAAATGACGCTATTATGTTATTCGCGAGAGCGTCTTGAGCAGTCTTCATCTATCAAACGGATGGAAGAGCTGGTTGTCATGGAAACGCCTTGACCAGCGACGGAACTTGCAGTTGGTGAGGATTTTGGGTTTTCCACATTGGCGATATATTCGCAGATCAGAATTTATGCTTTTCTCATGCTTGAATTGAAACTATCTTCAAGTATATCGCCAAGAATCTTCAAAAATTAATCTTATATGGAAAATAAATTGAAACCACTATATTTTTGATGCAAATATCTAAGAGAGATATCTGTACATAAAACAGATTTTTTATTTACTATTATTTTTTTAATATTTACCATCTTTGGTGAAAAAATTACAATCATTAGCAGACATAAATGATTACATTCTTAAAGAATTTAAGAGAAAAATCAAGAAGTACATTTTTATAATATTTGTTTCTTTCAACATTTATACAGTTTTATTTGAGATGCCTTTAATGATTGTTTTTTTTAAATAAGTTCTGAAAAAGTTTGAGAAAGTATAAAGTTGGTCATATAACTCTATAATAAAAAATATATATTTACCATGTGCAAAAAATATTCTAAACCAATCATTTGTTATTTATTATAAATTTCTGAGAAGTTATTTCTTAGGTAGTGAACCTTATTCACGTTTTTCAGGGCTGAAAACTTGAGAATCTTTTTAGCACCGGTCCCAGCATACGAATCTGCTCAAAAGGTGTACTATATAAAACAAACTATATCAATTTTTTATGCTTATAATTTATTTTATCAAACTCAAAAAATATTTCTTGACTATA
>JAPDSC010115272.1:0-14657 GCA_026290005.1 Latrodectus geometricus
ATTTTTAGATTATTTTAGAATATTAATTTATCCAATATATACTTAAACTAAACTGACATTTTGATAGATCATTTTCATATCTGAAAGTAAGCAATAGATTATTATTAATATCTGGTTATTTTATAAAATCTAAAAGTAATACGCAATTGCACAAAAGGACATCAGTAATATACCTTGAAAGCACACTTAAATAAAAAAAATCTATCTAATGAAAAATATTATAGATTTGGCAAAAAATTATACTTTTAGCATAGAATTGAAATAACTTGTTCGATCGTTAAAAAATTTCATAAATATTCTACAGAATAAATTATTTATTTATAATTTTTTTGCAAACAATCTCTGATGTTTATTTTGCTATCTGTGCTATATTTTTTATTTGTGGTGATTTATTAAGTAGCATGACTAATAATTTCCTTTCATTTCATTTCTGGACACATTATTTAATCTTTGCTCTATTGTAAAGTGTGTCCTATTGTAATTGAAAGAAGGGAGATTAATATTGGACTTTAGATTTTTGCTAGGTTGGGAAATATTTTTAGGTTTTATACTTTTCAACATATGATAATTCGTTTTTCATGAAAAAACCTTCCCAGAAAGATATACATGAGGGATGTTCAGATTTCTCACAACAAGTTATATCTGTTGCATTATCTGCTATGCTACTTCTAAAAAGTACAAGAAATGAAGCAAAATTTAAAAAAAAACTTGTACTATGTATAAAATGAATGGGTGGTACAACTTAAGATTTTTTACAGTAAGACTACTTATATAATTTATTTCTATAAAACAGCTAAAGTAAGTTTCTTGAATTGATAAAGTTCTAGCACGTGATCAAAATATTGCGTTGATTAAATGTTCAAATATTAATTTTTGCCATTAAATAATATGATTTAATATTAATCAAAGATGAAAGAAATCATTGTATACCTTGTGAAGAACTAATAAACACATATATTGAGAACCTAATGTACAATTTTAAGATACACAGACATATATCTATTTTTTAATGTAAAATTTCTTTGTTAGACAACTAATTATATTATAAAATTATTTTCTTAAATAATTATTAAAACATTTTGATCTATAACTGAAGAAAATATATGTATTCCTAAATATAGTATTAAATATGTTTCCATTATTAATATCTTAATTTCACTGAATAATAAATTAATAATAATATTACTGCTTGATTACTTAAATAGATTCGGAAACCTTTTTTAATTTTAAAATAAATTTAATAAAAATTTCTTTGAAATTATGAATGAAAACTGCTTATCATAATTCAATAAAATAGTATATATTTAATAATATAAAAGTTCGAAGTATAAAAATAGAAGCTGTGGATATTTTTTATAAAATGGAAAACATTACTTTCTATGAAATGAAAACGAAATAAAAACATGAACAAAATATTTAATCCATTTTTTATATAATTTGCATTACATTACAAAGATAATCATACTTAAATTTAAATCTAAAAAAGTTCGTACTTAAGTTTAATTCATACTTAAATTTGAATATATTAATTATACTATAAAGAAATTTCATGTCAATCCTTGCTAAAAAAATGTATGTTGTTAATCTGCAAGTTTTTAATAATACATCAATTTCAAAGATAATAAACAACTCATGAAATATTTTCTTATGTAACAGCTGTTGAAAATAAATTGCATAGATTTTTCTTTAAAAACAGAATATTTTAAATAAAAGTGCTCGTTTTTAAATTATAATTTTTTATGAAGAATAATTATATAAATATGCCCAGTTTGATCATTTGCAAATGAAACTAGTACAAACTTATGATTAAAAATTTTACTGATTTATTATACAGTTACTTTCATTTAAAACTTTTTGCTCTATATTCTTACAATAACTTTAAATGAATCTTAAAAATCTATGTTAATTGTCAAAACAAATTCAAATTTGTCCTTGCAATTTTTATTTCCACATTTTAATGAAACGTTTTCAATAAATTATTATAGTGCGCTAAATATTCAAAAGTTAAATTTACCTTTTCAGTCTGAAAAGTCATATATTTGGAGATTTTTAGGTATGTATTTATATTTTAGACTAGAAACATTTTTCATAATGTAAATAATTATAAAGATGTTGTTGCGAAGAAAATCAAATAAGCTAATTTCAACCAATTAAATTAATTTTTTTCAATTAATATAAAAGAACAATATAATAAGTAAAATATTATAGTTATCAAAATACATTTGATAAAAAAAACTTATAACTCTAAAATCATTAGAAAATTTACTATTAATGCTTAAAAAATTTATGAACAGAAACATTTGGTGAAACGTTTAATGTTTATTAAAAAATGCAGAATTTTTATTTAAACTATTATCTTTGATAAATGAAAACTATTCTGCATGGTTTCAATTAATAAGTCATATGATTCAATTATCATATGATGCATAATTATTATACTTATATATTTTTAGTTATAATATATTTCTCTTTAATTTAAAAATATTTTTAGATACAATCGATTTTAAAAATGTGCCATTTTTAAATAACTTGATATTTTAAAATTCAAAGTAAAAAGTTATGTGATGAAATTAGTCATATTCCCCTTTAAGAAGTATCCTTAACTTAAACTGAAATCATATTACCCTTGCAAGAATCTTAAGAATATTCTTTGCACAGCGAGAAAAAAAAATATTTACCCAGCTGGCTCCGAGCGAACACCTGTCACAAGAAGCTAGCTGAAACGCGCAGGCGAAAACTTCAAGATATACGAATGTGTATGCAACAAGTCATACCTGTTGGTCCTCTCGCTCTTCCAAAAGCTAGCTGATCATTCCGAAATGATGAGGAAAAAATCTTTTTCACAACACCAGAAACAATTTCACATCACTAAAATTCCAGGAGAAATTCCATGGAGGCTTGAGTTTTTTTCCTTTCGATTTTTTACAATATGCGATTTTTTTAGAGCTGCAAAACAGTCGAAGTGATTTGAAAGAAGACCAGGTATCCTTGTCTACCAATATCGTTCAAGTTACTCCAGTGCCCGGTTCCGTAAACGGTCTCCGCATGCCGATTGGATGAACGATGAGATGTGGAGGTTGCAATCAGCGCCATCTATCAGAATCCTTATCAGTTAACCATGACAATTGAATTTGCAGCTGTGAAAATTTAGCTAGAAAATAGTTTATTTGTAGTAAAAATAAAATAATTCTCCTTTAAATTTTCATTTCAAATTAATTATCCATAAGACTATTCAAATTAATTATCTATTTTCGCTGTAATCGCAAAACATTATTATTTAAAAACATTGTGGAATTTTACATATACTTTACATTTATATAAACACGGTTTTTCAATCAATAATTAAAGAGTACATAAATTATATTGATCTGAATTTTATTGATATTTCTTGAAATATAATTCTGAAATTATTTTTAAATTATCACAAAAATATTAGACTATTATTGGGATGCTCTTGGAAATATTTGATTTAAAATATGTTACGATTCCAAGCGCTTTTAATAAAATACTTTCTTCGTACGCATTTCAAGCGTCAATTATGCATATTTCATTAATAAATTTTATATTTTATGAGAAATATAGCTATAATAATTTGCATTAGTTAAATGTCTTAAAAATTATCTGAGTTAATAAGTATGCAAATGATAAATTGCACCTGATTAAAATATAATCCATTCATAAATTATTCATTAATAGTATTATTTATGATAGAATGAGCATAAGAGCTAAATGTTATTATTAATAACTAAATTTGTAATTTTGTAAAATATTTAGATTTTAATAAACATATCATAATTATATCAATATTAGTATGTATTATTATTTATTACATGATGATTACAGATGATTTGAAAGCTTGAAGAGAGGAATTTCAAAATATGAAGCCTTTTAAAAAGAAAAACATTCAAGTTCTTTTTGCCGAAAATACAAAATTTTCGAAATATATGACAGTAGTTTTATGTATAAAAAAATCACAAAATGTAATAAATAATTAGTTTGCTTGTTAGTTCTAACAAATTCTTTGTTTAATCATTCTTAGATTTTTTAAAATACAAATTAAGAAAATATTTTTGTAGTTTATAGACCAAAATAAGTTTCTACCATTTTTATATATATGTTCAATATTTGATGCATTATTTTGGGCACTCATAGGTTTTTTCATTTAATTTTTATATAGATAGTTTTCTAATAGATATTCTGAATTCATCAGAATATAAGTCTTCTGAATTTTATTGATTATTCACAATATTCAGGAAAAAACACACAATTTGTAATATCAAATTATTAATATTCTCAAGGATGAAAACGTATTATATAAACATGAATGAAATGCGAGAAAAAAACTGCAACTGAATAAACAGGAAATACTAAACTTTTATTATTTGGTATTTTGATAGCATTATATCATTTACATCACTTGAGAATATTTTGATATCGTATGTAACAAAATAATCTATAGCTGTTTGCCTGCGTTTAACATCCGCTATGTTCTGGAATTCTTTTAAGATTTTAGTATGAATGGAGAGTAATTTTTTTCTTTTCCTTCGAAGAATGATAAACTCTTTTTTACGTAGGCACTTGGAAAAAATTGCTTCTTTTTTTACAAAATTAATAAAATGTTATCAATTATGTTTATTTGTTTAAACATCATAAAACAAGACATATATAAGGAATCAAATACATGAGAAGAAGATAGGTACTTGTAAGTATAAGTGCGTCTAACAGATGAAAGTATTTACAATGTTAAAAACTGCTTTAAAAATTTGAGCAGTAAACTTACCCTTTATAGGAAGATTAGTGTCATTAACGTAATTACTTAAATGTTTAAATTTATTTAAATGCAAGAAAATCAGAAACTCATGTATATATACACTTCTTTCCTTATGTATGTACACAATTATGCATGTACATATGCAAATAAATATATGTATAATAAATACATACATAACAATATGATATTATCATAGACATATAATAATAAATTATATTTAATGAATAATAATTAAATTTAATAATAAAAGCTTAATTTTAAAAATAAAGTTTTGTTGTTAATGTCATACAACTACATTGTTAACCTGGATTGTTCGTATTTATTTGTATATCTTAACTCTTTACGATATGATAAATTATATTCTCATGACACACGGATGTAAAGTTTAGCTTTATGATGTGAAAAATACGTTTCATATGTAAAAAAAAAAAAAAAAAAAAAAAAAAAAAAAAAAAAAAAACTGTGATAAATGATTGCAGTTGGGCAATAACATTCACAGTCTTCAGATTTTTTAAAATCCCCAGAACACAGAAAGCTTTACATTTGATCGTTGACCAATTTATGAAAAACTTGGGACATCACCTATATAGGAATGACAATAAACTTAATGAAGTTTTTTGTCTTGTATATAGGTTTATCAAAACTGCCTTCTGGCGTGTTCAATTCCAAAAACATTTTCCATTGTTCTAAATTATATTAAATTTGTAACAAAAGCAGTATAGGGCTTTATATATGTATATGTGAGAACATGTATAGAATGATCAGAATTAATGTTAAAGATTCAAAACGCTCTTAAAATATAAGCACTGATCAGAATGACGCCAAACTTGAGCAGAATATTATTAAAGAAGAAGAAAGCATTTGTCATAAGAAAAAAATTAATTCCAAATTTTTGCAACAGATAGTCTTGCAAGAATAATTTCAAAAATGTTCAACTTCAAAGATAAATTAATTGAGAAACTATGGATAATACATAGATTAAACCAATTGTATTATACAGTGTGCAGTTACGTAACTAATAGTACTAGTGTGCTAGTGTTACGTAACCTCATTCACCACAGTGAAGTCATATCACATTGAATGAGAAAAATGAATTTTTAACTGTTCTGAGTTTAAACCGCTTAAAAAGCATCATAAAAAAAGCATAATCAAATCAGTTTTTAAATCTTGGGGAGATTGGCTCAAAGCATGTTTAACATATTACGATCCACTTTAGCTGAAACGAATTGAAATCCAGAAATAGCCTATTCCTTAACTTATTGAAGTGTGTCTGCAGTCGCATTCAGAATATGGTGAGTTCAGAATATGGTGAGCAGTACGTGAATTCCATTCAACTAAGTTTTTAATAGGAGTACTGAACACAATGTATTTCAAACAGCCTTCAACCAGAAATCCCACGGAGTAAGATCTTATGGCAGAGACGGGCATATTGTAAGGAAATGATGGCTGATAATTCTAGAATTTCTAAAAGGGCATTTTAGCAGATGTTTCATGAGATTTGTTATGTGCAAAGGACTTTTCACAAAAAAAAAAAAAACATTTACTCATCTATGGGGTTGAAGAGCTGGAAAGATAAGATTGTACAAAAGATACTCATAGTAGTTACCGCAACATTACAGAAAGTACCCATCTCCTGAAAAAATATGACCAAATGATAAATAATACCATAAGACTGAGCCACACAGTGACATTTTTTTATTTGAGAGAACAAAATTATCTCATTGTGCACCAAGGAATATCACGCAGGGCCTGAAATTACAACAAACGTACTACATTACAACTTTAAGATAAATTATGAGATAAAAAAAAAGAGACAAAAAAAGGAGGAGTTAAATTACAGAATGGATAATTTTTTTAAAAATTACAAAAGTCTCTTTCTTCACTAGGTTTGACAAAATTAGCGGCCATCCATTATTCAAGTCCTTAGAAGCTAGTTTCTTTCTTGTGAGACAAATGGGCATTCAAGATGGATGTGAAAAGGATTGTCAATCCCAGAATAGCAAATGCACACGTCACTGTTTTTGATTTGGAAACGATGGAGGTAGCTATTGAATTTCCCATGTCCAGTGAAGAATTGAGTAATTTTAAAGTCACTATGGAACCAGTGATTTTTAATACTGCAGTAAACTGAAGGAGAAAAAAGATTTAGTCCATTTACAATTCGGAGAGGAAACAAAACTTGAGTTCCATTTTGCGATGTTCTTTTAGGAAAGGGATTTTAAAAATGGCTTGGAAAGACAGGTATTGAGTTTTTTTGTAACTGATAGAGAAGATTAGGCCAGGAAATCTGCTCTTTCGTTACCATAGGCACCACTGTGACCCTTAATAGGAGAGAAATAGAAGGGAATATCTTTAATATTGCACACGTGAATAGAAGTCTGGACTTCTACAATAAGTTTTTCACAACTTGCTACATCTTGCAAAGCCAGAAGGGATGACATCGAGTCACTGCAAATTAAAAATGTTTTAAAATGTTTGTCTATGGCATCTTTAACAGCAAGATCAATGCAGAGTAATTCTATACGGAAGACTGGATTCGGTGGAATATCATTAATGCTGTGCATCTGATGATTAACTTTAAAACAATTCTGAAAGCAAATGTAGGCAAGACCTACTTTTCCGTTAACCTTACTCCCATCTGTATAATAAACAAAATCCTTGTCTTCTTCCTTAATGTTATCAAATGTAACAAGAGGATTAGGAGATCTTGCCGATGGATGGGGTAATGACAAGTAATTCAGGTCACTCTAAGATGGTCGAAAAAACTTTTGTCTTGATCTTACACTCAAGACAAATCTTCATTTTGATAAAGAATCACAACATCAAGAGGTGAAAAATCAGAGATTATGAAGAGAGCATCATAACTAGTTATTCTATATCCTCTAGCAATTCTCAAGTGTAGTTTTCTTTGTATTTTCCTGATGAGTTTTCGGTTTATTTTTTTCTTCAAACTGTCTGCCCAAATTCGTGAGGCATAAAAAATAACGGGAACAATACCTTGTTTATAAATCAATTTAGCAACTTCGAATTTAATACCTTGACTATTATTACAAACTCTATATAATCCATTTGTAAGAATGTTAATCTTAGATAAAATGTATTTCAAATGTTCCTTCCAATGAAGTTTATTATCCACAACAGCACCAATATATTTAATGTTATCAACAACTTCCAGAAAATGATTATCCATAACAAGATTGATATTGGTATTTTTGTTAATCTTTTTGTGAATCATCATTGCTCTGCATTTCGCATGATTGAATACCAGCTTGTATTGTTGAGCCCAATAATGAACAAAATGAAGAGTATCTTGAGCAGTACTAAATAAGTCTAAAAAATTCTTACTTTGAAAAATTATAAGTTGATCATCAGCCAAAGCAATTTTCCACCAATTAAATACATTCAGTTTTTACAGTAAATCATTCATTATAAGGTTCCAAAGAAATAATCCAGAGACAGATCTTTGTGGATATCCTTTTTAGATGTTAATGACTTTTGATTTATTGTCAAGAATGAGGACAGCAGTTCTATTGTTCAGGAAACTGAGAGAAATATTGATAATACTGATGGAGTATTAGCCTTTTTTATTAAGAAAATGTAGAAGAGCCACTAAGTGTTATCGAATTCTCTTTCTATGTCAAATGAAAGAAGAATGATAAACAAATTTTTTCCCTTTCTTGACAATGTGACCAGGTCGCTTAAGTATATCTTCAGTTGATCTTTGCGGTGTAAATTTATATTAGTCTTCCTAACATAATTGTGATTGTTAAGATGGCACCTTAGTCTGCTCGTAAGCAGTTTTTCGAGGCATTTTCGAAAGCACGATAATAATCTAATACATCTAATGTTCTTAAGGTGCTGCCGATTTGAATTAAAACATTTTGGAGTTAAGATAACTTTAGCATTTTTTCAAAGAGGATGGAAGAGAAAAAATCTTAAGCAGAAATTGAAAAAAACAGGTAGAACAAAGGAGAACACTGGTGAAAGTATTTAATCATTTCATTGAAAAGGGAATCCAGACCAAGAGATTTTCCAGGGGGCAAACTTTGAATAACAGCATTAACCTCAATTACTATAAAAGGTACATCTTGTACAGAATAGTCCTTGTTAGATTGCCATCGAATTGAATTGATTTATTGAAAGTATTTATCGTTTAAAGAATTGTCATCTGGGAAAGAAAAATTTGAGATAGCATTCAGATATTCTTCAAAAGAAGAAGTGAATTGATAAGAAGAGGTTTCAATACCAGAAATCTCTTGACGCTTTTATTAAAGCTTCTCTTCATGTCTTTATAAATCTTCTTCCATATATTTGTAGAGGTAACATCAGAAAGAAATTCTTCAATTTTGAACTATTAATCTCACAGGTCCTTATATACTCCTTTAACGTGGAGGTAATTGGCTTAAAGAATTTCTTTGACAATCGGCTTTTCGGCTATTTGAAAGCGACGTCTTGTAGAATTCAAGTTCTTAAGCATGCTCATTATTTCAGATATCCACCAAGGAACATTTCTTTTATAATAATGGTTGGAAGTAACTGATATATTTCCGGTAGAAATCATGATATTTTGAAGCTCAGAAATTAGGCGGTCCAAGCAAATTGAGTCATTGCAAGTAGAAAGTTGGCCCTCAAAGCTTCTATTATTTATAGCGTCATAACAGTTCGACTGATTAGGAAACTAGTTTGCCTTCTGCAGCCAAATATATGTAGCCCGTTTTGGTTTAAAGAGTTCACAGTGTTATCAGAAACAAGGCAATTTCAAAATAAATCATTTTATGATCAGAAAGCGAGTCGTAGTTAGGAATAGACCAAATGATGTTATCTTGCTATAAACTTTCCCCAACAACAGTGATATCAATATAGCTAGGTCTTTGAGTTGAACAGAAGGTAGAACCAAAATCCTCATTAATTACAATGAGCTGCTGGGTACTAAAGAAATAACATAGTTCATCTTCTCTAACCTCTGAATAAGGACTAAACCATGCATTACTTACAGTCAATACCCAAAATAAGTCGAGAAAAATTAACATTAGACATGAAAGTCTATTTTTTTGTAAATCAGCATCTATCTTTTTTCCGGTTCAAATTAGTAAGAAACCAAAGCAAAATCTAAGTCATTGACAGTGATTTCAACAGAGATCATGTTATAATCAGAGTAATTATGATAAACAAAGATAAAAGTATCGTTTGTGTGAATGATGATCGCTGATTCTATAATATCTGAATTGGAATCAAAGATTAGTTTGTAATGGCTAGGAAACCCGAGAAGATTCCCTAAGTGACAGTGAGTTCTTGAATCAATGCAACATAATATTATCAGTTTCCATATTGAGTTGCTGCATAGCATTTCTAGACTTTTGTAGATTTAATTGAACAAAACGCAAAAGAGAATTGTAACTATTATTTATAATCAATACGAGAGATTGATAGTTTTTCTACGAAAGTTTCACTCGGGCAGCTGTACTGTCTCGTTGCATATCCACACATGATTTCGCCAGCAATATTGAGACCACTTCTTCAAATGACTCGAAACAATTCATTTCTACCCTCTACCAGACTACACATAAAAAGAATCTGTCCTTTCAGAATATAAATTTTTTTTAGCCTTGGCATTTACAGTAACTATCAAAGGTATGAATATAGCAGCATCTTCTTTCATGCACTTGAGTGTTCAGAATTCCTCTAGATATAATGCTGCAATTACAGTTCTTATTAAAAATATAAAAAAGGCTTACAGAGCATGATCTTACATTGAAATAGTCGTAATGAACTTTTCAGATGAAAAAGAGGAAAAGTTAGGTATCCTGTTGTTGTTGCATGCCCCCGAGGTCAGCAGCGCTAGACCAGGTCCATGAGTGTGAATAACCTTAAAAAGTCCAGCACCATAAGTGGGTTTTCGGTCAAACTCCTTCTAGAGACAAAGGCACTTAAGAATATGTTCTGGAGTTGCCAGTTCAGTTGAACACTTGGGGCAAATGTCAAATTTCTTCGAACTTGCGGAAAATTTCAATGTAACCCCACATTTTTGTACCATCTGCAATAAGTAATGCTCATTATAGGTAATTTCATTTACATACTTTTAAACTTCAAGCACCATATAGCGCTAAAATTTGGAACTATTTTTTTCTTATGCCATAAACTTTCCTGATTCTTCAATATTATTTTGCTCAAATTTGATGTCATTATCAGCAGTCTTTTTTACAACGTTTTGATATTTAAACAATAATGAACTTGTTTTATGTTTGAAAAGAATTTGAACTAAATTTCCATCATAATTTTTATTACTTAAATTTTAAAATTTGAGCATTTTCAATGTCTAATTCGTATTTTCACCATCTCTTTAGCAAGATAAGATAAAGTTTCTTTTAACCCTTATTAAAATTGCCATTTTTCCCTTAATTTTATAGTTTGAAGTTTGAAATGAATATTTAAACTGAATCTATAAAATTTTGTTTCTTTATTTCTATCCATTAATTCTCGAAATCAAAATTTGCAGATTATGACATATGTATTTAAGTTATTTTAATTCTCAATATCGTTTACTGTAGAATTTTGATTTTACAAATCAAAATCAACATTGGAAACAATTAATTATGAAACACCGAAATACAGGATTTTTGGTCTTATTCCTTTTTATAATATAATCAAAAATGATTCACAATGATACTTCTAATTAAATTTATATCTTATGAGAATATCAAGCAACCGAATGGAATCCTTTTGTAAATGTGCAGCCGTCTAGCCTGCTAGGCTTTAGCTGAGGTAGCTCAGTTGGGAGAGCATCGGTTTCAGGATCCAAAGGAAGTTAGTTCGATCCTGGGACCGACTAAAGACCACCATGATCAATAATGGCGACTGTGGCACGTTAAATGCGTCAATGTCACAAAGTCCACCAAGTTCCCAATCCAAATCAATACATATGAGGTTTTCACACCAATGTCTACGAACTTCTGCTTGGCCTCTGCTTCGAAAAGTAGAAGATTCATTACAGGCTTTTAGTTCTGTCATCTAATGTCATCTGAACGAGAAAGAAATAATTTCTTCAGACGTGATATAGAGCTGTCTATGTGAGTATTGAACTTCACTGGATTTGAAGGTGGTACAAAATGTTAAATAAAAAATAGTACAGGTGCCTTAGCCCTCAAATATATATGCACTAAGACAAGGTAATGCATCGCTTCTATAATATAGCCAACGAACATAAACACTTGATCACTCCTGGTAAAAAGAATAATTCGAAAATTTATATTAGTTTGGGGAAAAAGTAATCCATTATTTTTTCGGTAGACTTCTGTAGTGATCGATATCTCGTGAGGTATCTATCAAACAATTTCAGATTTATGCTCGTTGAAAAGGTGACATTTGACACTAAAATATCCTCTTGCAGTTTTTTGTTTGATTAATTCAGTTACGAGTACAAGGTTTTAAAAATGGAAGACAACAAACAGAAAATTCGATACATTTTCGTTTTTCTCTTCTAATGGCGAAAAAGATAGCCGGGTGGATAAAATTGAGAAAGGTGTTTATCGTCCTATATAAGACTGTAACAACCAATTACGTACAATTTTTGCTTCGTTGATTCCGTTCGGATATTTTTGATGTTAGAGATGCACCTCGCATGTGGATACAGCATCGTTGAAAATGTCTATAAAATATCAAAAATGATTGAAGTTAACCGCATGTCAGCAGTCGTAACGCGCAAGACCTAAATATCTACATGAAAACTGTTTTGAACCTTTTTACAAAGCGAATCCAAAAGAAGTTACATAAAGTTCATGTAAAAATAAGGGATTTCTTTTTCCCCAACCTAATATTTGGCACATAAAATATATAGGTATTGGTTGTTTTCAATATAAATAATTCTCATATATTCATATTGTTCAATATAATTGTTATAATAATTTATAAAGTATTAGTAGAATATTATAAAATCAGCAACACAAATACAAACTATATATATAAAAGGTAATAAATATTTTAATTACTGCACTCTCTTATTTCATTGGTATGAAATGTATAAATAAATATATTTTTAAAATAAGTAAATCTATGCCGATTTAACACAATAAATTTATGTCAGCACAAAAAAAATTAAAATAAAGTTTTTTATACCTTTATTAAGATAGATATCAAAAATGTAGTGTCAGCTGCCCTCGAGAGCCTTATTTATTTTAAAAAAATTATTTAAAAGTTTCATATTCTGTTTAAAAAAATACCTAGAAATTCCAACTGTAACTTGAAAGTTTAAAATAAATGTTCTGCATTTACTTTCACTACACTTCGAGCAATTCTGCTTCGCTGTATTTGTCTTATTTCAAAGCACTAAAATTTTGTCTTTGAAGTACTGTGGAAAAAGGTAATATAAATTTCTCCTGCGGCGAAGAATATTTGAAATAACAATATCTAAGAAATAAATTTAAGACAGATAAGTATTTGCATATCTAATCATAATTTTCTAAAAAAAATTATTAAGATTAAAAAAAATGCGAATTTTTTCCAGCTTTATTACGTAAAATGCATGAAATGCAACAAATTAAAAAAAATATTCTGAAATGTCTTTATTTTAAGTGTGTAACAGTTGTAAAACATATAATTCAGCTGGAATATATACTTTAATTTATTTAAAAAATACACACATTAAACAAGGTATGAATCTTAAATTTTCTGAAATCAAAGCCATAATCTTAAATGATCCTCTTATGCTTCCTAACATAATCCCCCTATCCTTTATATAAAAACAACGGCAGAAAAAGACAATTTTACTTAATTTTCTTAAAAGAAATTCGGCAGATATCAAAGAAAGAATAAATGTGAGAATATATCTTCCAAAATTTAATCTTTATTTATGAAGAAAAAAACTGAAACGATGCAAGGAGTGCTAAGTATTCTTAGTCACAAATTATTATCGTACATTAAGTGTAAAGAGCTTCGTGTATATTCATTTAATACACGAATAATTATTTTAAAAAATTATAAAAACCGATGTATAATAAAATTAATTTTGAAAATTTTCCTAAGGGTAGAAAATATCATTTATTAGATTTAATTATCAAATGAAACAGTTCAAAACACTTTCCGGCTTCAGAGATTATTAAGATAAAAGAATACATCCCCCTCCCCAGTGAAAAACTGATTTTGAAAATTTTTATAAAAGGCTCAGCAAGAATTTCTTTAAAAAACATTCTATCAACTGAAATAATCAAATTACGGTTTTAAGTTTTTAGCTTTTCAATGCTTACCTCTAGAAATATTCTCCTCAAACCATCATTTATCTGATTTAAGTGTTTCATTAATCAAATGACATGATTTTCAAAAATTGTAATGCATGTTATAATTTTATTCAATTAAGTTATTTGGTTTCAGTTACAAAAGCTAAAAGATGTGCATTTAAAGTCATCAATACTGCTATTCTAATTAATTTTTATTTAATTTATTTCATGTAAAATTAGCAATCAAATGATGAGTCCACAATTTTTAAATAAGTAAACCTTGTAATTCACAGAATTATAATATATATATATATATATATATCCTCCTATGAACATTTCACATATGCCTTTCAGCAAGATAAAATATTAAATAAAAAAATTATTTACGAAAAAACATTAATGTTATATTTAAAGGTTTCGAAAGTTCCATTTTTTTTTTACTTTAAAAGACAAATACTATTATGTATTGATGATATTAAAATAATGTCGGCTTTTTATTGATTTTGAGTGATTTAAATACTCAGTTTTTATCTGTTCCCTAAGATATTAATTTAATTTTAATCGTAAGCGCAATTGTTATCAACATAAGATCTTAATATTTAAGCAAAAAGTAGCATTTACATTTTTATTATAAAAATGAGGTTTAGTATTCTTACACAATTTAATTTTGAAAAAAT
>JAPDSC010115272.1:19657-31829 GCA_026290005.1 Latrodectus geometricus
TGATCACTTAATTTCTTTTCGAAGCAATTTTAACAGTCACTTTATTATACTGCTAAATAATTAATTGAATAATATTTTACGATATTACTATTATCTCATAAAATTTCATAGTTGTGGATAGGTATTTTGACGTTTGTTTTTCTTCTGTGTATGTATCCGACAAGAATTTAATAGTATTTCTTAAAATTACGCAAAAATGCATGCTTAATTTATTTTAATAGTAGTTATGTTCATTATGAAGCAATTGAAAAAGAAAATTATTTTTCTATGTTAAAATACTTTTGATAGTTAATATGTTAATATTAATGTGCTAAGATGAGAAAATCAAGCGTTAAAAGTGTTTATTTCAGTATTGCAATAATTTTTTTCTATGATAATAATTCATGGAAACATGTTTCAAGTAATGATATTTTGTAATAACAATGTGTTTAAAAATACTTCATTTGATTTTTGTAAAGTTATCGCTTATTGTAAATTTCATTTATCAGTTTTTGACAGAAAAATCACGGAAAAGTCAAGTTGTTTTGAATTTTTGGTTCATTAATAAATAACACTAGAGTGTTTATTCTTAGGTTTAAAGTCTTGCTTTTTGAAATAGCTGTGTTTTTTATGTAATTGCACAAAAATAAAATTTCACACAGGTTTTATTTTGAATTTGTTTTGTTGCACATTATTTTTTATTATGCATACAAACTGCTTTGAATATCTATTTTCATTTTGATTATGAGTTTAGGTAAAAATTGCGTGTTTCTTTTATCTTCATATTTCAATATGTTTCTAATATTAATCTTCTGGTTAGTATTAGAAACACGCTCTAATTTGAAAGTGGACAAAACTTATGATATTCTCATAAGATATAAATTTAATTAGAAGTATCATTGTGAATCATTTTTGATTATATTATAAAAAGGAATAAGACCAAAAATCCTGTATTTCGGTGTTTCATAATTAATTGTTTCCAATGTTGATTTTGATTTGTAAAATCAAAATTCTACAGTAAACGATATTGGGAATTAAAATAACTTAAATACATATGTCATAATCTGCAAATTTTGATTTCGAGAATTAATGGATAGAATTTAAGAAACAAAATTTTATAGATTCAGTTTAAATATTCATTTCAAACTTCAAACTATTAAATTAAGGGGAAAATGGCAATTTTAATAAGGGGTAAAAAGAAACTTTATCCTATCTTGCTAAAGAGATGGTGAAAATACGAATTTGACTTTGAAAATGCTCAAATTTTAAAATTTAAGTAATAAAAATTATGAGGGAAATTTAGTTTAAATTCTTTTCAAACATAAAAAAAGTTCATTATTGTTTAAATATCAAAATGTTATAAAAAAGACTGCTGATAATGACATAAAATTTGAGCAAAATAATATTGAAGAATCAGGAAAGTTTATGGCATAAGAAAAAAATAGTTCCAAATTTTAGTACTTTATGGTGCTTGAAGTTTAAAAGTATGTAAATGAAATTTCCTATAATGAGCATTACTTATTGCAGATGGTACAAAAATGTTGGGTTACATTGAAATTCGAGGAAATTTGACAGACAAAGTTCGAAGAAATTTGACATTTGCCCCAAGTGTTCAACTGAACTGGCAACTCCAGAACATATTCTTGAGTGCCTTTGTCTCTAGAAGGAGTTTGACCGAAAACCCACTTATGGTGCTGGACTTTTTAAGGTTATTCACACTCATGGACCTGGTCTAGCGCTGCTGACCTCGGGAGCATGCAACAACAACAGGATACCTAACTTTTCCTCTTTTTCATCTGAAAAGTTCATTACGACTATTTCAATGTAAGATCATGCTCTGTAAGCCTTTTTTATATTTTTAATAAGAACTGTAATTGCAGCATTATATCTAGAAGAATTCTGAACACTCAAGTGCATGAAAGAAGATGCTGCTATATTCATACCTTTGACAATTACTACAAATGCCAAGACTAAAAAAAATTTATATTCTGAAAGGACAGATTCTTTTTATGTGTAGTCTGGTAGAGGGTAGAAATGAATTGTTTCGAGTCATTTGAAGAAGTAGTCTCAATATTGCTGGCGAAATCATGTGTGGATATCAACGAGACAGTACAGCTGCCAGAGTGAAACTTTCATAGAAAAACTATCAATCACTCGTATTGATTATAAATAATAGTTACAATTCTCTTTTGCGTTTTGTTCAATTAAATCTACAAAAGTCTAGAAATGCTATGCAGCAACTCAATATGGAAACTGATAATATTATGTTGCATTGATTCAAGAACTCACTGTCACTTAGGGAATCTTCTCGGGTTTCCTAGCCATTACAAACTAATCTTTGATTCCAATTCAGATATTATAGAATCAGCGATCATCATTCGCACAAACGATACTTTTATCTTTGTTTATCATAATTACTCTGATTATAACATGATCTCTGTTGAAATCACTGTCAATGACTTAGACTTTGCTTTGGTTTCTTACTAATTTGAACCGGAAAAAAGATAGATGCTGATTTAATAAAAAAATTGACTTTCATGTCTAATGTTAATTTTTCTCGACTTGTTTGGGGTATTGACTGTAAGTAATGCATGGTTTAGTCCTTATTCAGAGGTTAGAGAAGATGAACTATGTTATTTCTTTAGTACCCAGCAGCTCATTGTAATTAATGAGGATTTTGGTTCTACCTTCTGTTCAACTCAAAGACCTAGCTATATTGATATCACTGTTGTTGGGGAAAGTTTATAGCAAGATAACATCATTTGGTCTATTCCTAACTACGACTCGCTTTCTGATCATAAAATGATTTATTTTGAAATTGCCTTGTTTCTGATAGCACTATAAACTCTTTAAACCAAAACGGGCTACATATATTTGGGGCCAACTTTCTACTTGCAATGACTCAATTTGCTTGGACCGCCTAATTTCTGAGCTTCAAAATATCATGATTTCTACCGGAAATATATCAGTTACTTCCAACCATTATTATAAAAGAAATGTTCATTGGTGGATATCTGAAATAACGAGCATGCTTAAGAACTTGAATTCTACAAGACGTCGCTTTCAAATAGCCGAAAAGCCGATTGTCAAAGAAATTCTTTAAGCCAATTACCTCCACGTTAAAGGAGTATATAAGGACCTGTGAGATTAATAGTTCAAAATTAAAGAATTTCTTTCTGATGTTACCTCTACAAATATATGGAAGAAGATTTATAAAGACATGAAGAGAAGCTTTAATAAAAGCGTCAAGAGATTTCTGGTATTGAAACCTCTTCTTATCACTTCACTTCTTCTTTTGAAGAATATCTGAATGCTATCTCAAATTTTTCTTTCCCAGATGACAATTCTTTAAGCGATAAATACTTTCAATAAAATATTCGATAGCAATCTAACAAGGACTATTCTGTACAAGATGTACCTTTTATAGTAATTGAGGTTAATGCTGTTATTCAAAGTTTGCCCCCTGGAAAATCTCTTGGTCTGGATTCCCTTTTCAATGAAATGATTAAATACTTTCACCAGTGTTCTCCTTTGTTCTACCTGCTTTTTTCAATTTCTGCTTAAAATTTTTTCTCTTCCATCCTCTTTGAAAAAAATGCTAAAGTTATCTTAACTCCAAAATGTTTTAATTCAAATCGGCCGCACCTTAAGAACATTAGATGCATTAGATTATTATCGTGCTTTCGAAAATGCCTCGAAAAACTGCTTACGAACAGACTAAGGTGCCATCTTAACAATCACAATTATGTTAGGAAGACAAGACTAATATAAATTTACACTGCAAAGATCAACTGAAGATGCACTTAAGCGACCTGGTCACATTGTCAAGAAAGGGAAAAAATTTGTTTATCTTGTTTCTTTAATTTGACATAGAAAAAGAATTCGATAACACTTAGTGGATCTTCGACATTTTCTTAATAAAAAAGGCTAATACTCCAATAATATTATCAATATTTCTCGCAGTTTCCTGAACAACAGAACTGCTGTCCTCATTCTTGACAATAAATCAAAAAGTCGTTAACATCTAAAAAGGATATCCAGAAAGATCTGTCCTGGATTATTTCTTTGGAACCTTATAATGAATGATTTACTGTAAAAACTGAATGTATTTAATTGGTTGAAAATTGCTTTGGCTGATGATCAACTTATAATTGTTCAGAGTAAGAATTTTTTAGACTTATTTAGTACTGCTCAAGATACTATTCATTTTGTTCATTATTGGGCTCAACAATACAAGCTAGTATTCACTCATGCGAAATGCAGAGCAATGATGATTCACAAAAAGATTAACAAAAATACCAATATCAATCTTGTTATGGATAATCATTTTCTGGAAGTTGTTGATAACATTAAATATCTTGGTGCTGTTGTGGATAATAAACTTCATTGGAAGGAACATTTGAAATAAATTTTATCTAAGATTAACATTCTTACAAATGGATTATATAGAGTTTGTAATAATAATCAAGGTATTAAATTCGAAGTTGCTAAATTGACTTATAAACAAGGTATTGTTCCCGTTATTTTTTATGCCTCACGAATTTGGGCAGACAGTTTGAAGAAAAAAAATAAACCGAAAACTCATCAGGAAAATACAAAGAAAACTACACTTGAGAATTGCTAGAGGATATAGAATAACTAGTTATGATGCTATCTTCATAATCTCTGATTTTTCACCTCTTGATGTTGTGATTCTTTATCAAAATGAAGATTTGTCTTGAGTGTAAGATCAAGACAAAAGTTTTTTCGACCATCTTAGAGTGACCTGAATTACTTGTCATTACCCCATCCATTGGCAAGATCTCCTAATCCTCTTGTTACATTTGATAACATTAAGGAAGAAGACAAGGATATTGTTTATTATACAGATGGGAGTAAGGTTAACGGAAAAGTAGGTCTTGCCTACATTTGCTTTCAGAATTGTTTTAAAGTTAATCATCAGATGCACAGCATTAATGATATTCCACCACATTCAGTCTTCGGTATAGAATTACTCTGCATTGATCTTGCTGTTAAAGATGCCATAGACAAACAATTAAAAACATTTTTAATTTGCAGTGACTCGATGTCATCCCTTCTGGCTTTGCAAGATGTAGCAAGTTGTGAAAAACTTATTGTAGAAGTCCAGACTTCTATTCCCATGTGCAATATTAAAGATATTCTTTTCTATTTCTCTCCTATTAAGGGTCACAGTGGTGCCTATGACAACGAAAGAGCAGATTTCCTAGCCTAATCTTCTCTATCAGTTACAAATAAACTCAATACCAGTCTTTCCAAGCCATTTTTAAAATCCCTTTCCTAAAAGAACATCGCAAAATGGAACTCAAGTTTTGTTTCCTCTCCGAATTGTAAATGGACTAAATCTTTTTTCTCCTTCAGTTTACTGCAGTATTAAAAATCACTGGTTCCATAATGACTTTAAAATTACTCAATTCTTCACTGGACATGGGAAATTCAATTCCATTTGTCTCACAAGAAAGAAACGAGCTTCTAAGGACTTGAATAACGGATGGCCGCTAATTTTGTCAGACCTAGTGAAGAAAGAGACTTTTGTAATTTTTAAAAAAATTATCTATTCTGTAATTTAACTCCTCCTTTTTTTGTCTCTTTTTCTTCATCTCATAATTTATCTTAAAGTTGTAATATAGTACGTTTGTTGTAATTTTAGGCCCTGCGTGATATTCCTTGGTGCACAATGAGATAATTTTGTTCTCTCAAATAAAAAAATGTCACTGTGTGGCTCAGTCTTATGGTATTATTTATCATTTGGTCATATTTTTTCCAGGAGATGGGTACTTTCTGTAATGTTGCGGTAACTACTAGGAGTATCTTTTGCACAATCTTATCTTTCCAGCTCTTCAACCTCATAGATAAGTGAATGTGTTTTTTCCCCTTTTTGTGAAAAGTCCTTCGCACGTTACAAATCTCATGAAACATCTGCTAAAATGCCCTTTTAGAAATTCTAGAATTATCAGCCATCATTTCCAATATGCCCGTCTCTGCCATAAGATCTTAATCCTTGGGATTTCTGGTTGAAGGCTGTTTGAAATACATTGTGTTCAGTACTCCTATTAAAAACTTAGTTGAATGGAATTCACGTACTGCTCACCATATTCTGAATGCGACTGCAGACACTTCAATAAGTTAAGGAATATGCTATTTCTAGATTTCAATTCGTTTCAGCTAAAGTGGATCGTAGTATGTTAAACATGCTTTGAGCCAATCTCCCCAAGATTTAAAAACTGATTTGATTATGCTTTTTTATGATGCTTTTTAAGCGGTTTAAACTCAGAACAGTTAAAAATTCATTTTTCTCATTCAATGTGATATGACTTCACTGTGGTGAATGAGGTTACGTAACTAACAGAAGCACACCAGTACTATTAGTTACGTAACTGTACACTGTAGAATACAATTGGTTTAATCTATGTATTATCCTTAGTTTCTCAATTAATTTATCTTTGAAGTTGAACATTTTTGAAATTATTCTTGCAAGACTATCTGTTGCAAAAATTTGGAATTACTTTTTTTCTTATGACAAATGTTTTCTCTTTCTTTAATAATATTCTGCTCAAGTTTGGCGTCATTCTGATCAGTGCTTATTTTTTAAGAGCGTTTTGAATCTTTAACATTAATTATGATCATTCTATACATGTTCTCGCATATACATATATAAAGCCCTATACTGTTTTTGTTACAAATGTAGGATAATTTAGAACAATGGAAAATGTTTTTGGAATTGAACACGCCAGAAGGCAGTTTTGATAAATCTATATACAAGACAAAAAACTTCATTAAGTTTATTGTCATTCCTATATAGGTGATGTCCCAAATTTTTCATAAATTGGTCAACGATCAAATGTAAAGCTTTCTGTGTTCTGGGTATTTTAAAAGATCTGAAGACTGTGAATGTTATTGCCCAACTGCAATCATTTATCACAGTTTTTTTTTACATATGAAACGTATTTTTCACATCATAAAGCTAAACTTTACATCCATGTGTCAAGAGAATATAATTTATCATATCGTAAAGAGTTAAGATATACAAATAAATACGAACAATCCAGGTTAACAACGTAGTTGTATGACATTAACAACAAAACTTTATTTTTAAAATTAAGCTTTTATTATTAAATTTAATTATTATTCATTAAATATAATTTATTATTATATGTATATGATAATATCATATTGTTATGTATGTAATTATTATGCATATATTTATTTGCATATGTACATGCATAATTGTGTACATACATAAGCAAAGAAGTGTATATATACATGGGTTTCTGATTTTCTTGCATTTAAATAATTTTAAACATTTAAGTAATTACGTTGATGACACTAATCTTCCTATAAAGGGTTAGTTTACTGCTTAAATTTTTAAAACAGTTTTTAACATTGTAAATACTTTCATCTGTTAGACGCACTTATATTTACAAGTACCTATCTTCTTCTCATGTATTTGATTCCTTATATATGTCTTGTTTTATGATGTTTAAACAAATAAACATAATAGATAACATTTTATTAATTTTTTTAAAAAAAGAAGCAATTTTTTCCTACGTAAAAAAGAGTTTATCATTCTTCTAAGGAAAAGAAAAAAATTACTCTCCATTCATACTAAAATCTTAAACGAATTCCAGAACATAGCGGATGTTAAACACAGGCAAACAGCTATAGATTATTTTGTTACATACGATGTCAAAATATTCTCAAGTGATCTAAATGATATAATGCTATCAAAATACCAAATAATAAAAGTTTAGTATTTCCTGTTTATTCAGTTGCAGTTTTTTTCTCGCATTTCATTCATGTTTATATAATACGTTTTCCTCCTTGAGAATATTAATAATTTGATATTACAAATTGTGTGTTTTTTCCTGAATATTGTGAATAATCAATAAAATTCAGAAGACTTATATTCTGATGTATTCAGAATATCTATTAGAAAACTATCTATATAAAAATTAAATGAAAAAACCTATGAGTGCCCAAAATAATGCATCAAATATTGAACATATATATAAAAATGGTAGAAAGTTATTTTGGTCTATAAACCACAAAAATATTTTCTTAATTTGTATTTTAAAAAATCTAAGAATGATTAAACAAAGAATTTGTTAGAACTAACAAGCAAACTAATTATTTATTACATTTTGTGATCTTTTTATACATAAAACTACTGTCATATATTTCGAAAATTTTGTATTTTCGGAAAAAAGAACTTCAATGTTTTTCTTTTTAAAAGGCTTCATATTTTGAAATTCCTCTCTTCAAGCTTTCAAATATTTTATTTAGTAGTGAAAAATAGTATCATCATGTAATAAATAATAATACATACTAATATTGATATAATTATGATATGTTTATTAAAAATTAAATATTTTACAAAATTACAAATTTAGTTATTAATAATAACATTTAGCTCTTTTGCTCTTTCTATCATAAATAATATTATTAATGAATAATTTATGAATGAATTATATTTTAATCAGGGGCAATTTATCATTTGCATACTTATTAACTCAGATAATTTTTAAGACATTTAATTAATGCAAATTATTATAGCTATATATCTCATAAAATATAAAATTTATTAATGAAATATGCATAATTGACGCTTGAAATGTGTACGAATAAAGTATTTTATTAAAAGCGCTTGGAATCGTAACATATTTTAAATCAAATATTTCCTAGAGCATCCCTATAATAGTCTAATATTTTTGTGATAATTTATAAATAATTTCAGAATTATATTTCAAGAAATATCAATAAAATTCAGATCAATATAATTTATGTACTCTTTAATTATTGATTGAAAAACCGTGTTTATATAAATGTAAAGTATATGTAAAATTCCACAATGTTTTTAAATACTAATGTTTTGGGATTACAGCGAAAATAGATAATTAATTTGAATAGTCTTATGGATAATTAATTTGAAATGAAAATTTAAAGGAGAATTATTTTATTTTTACTACAAATAAACTATTTTCTAGCTAAATTTTCACAGCTGCAAATTCAATTGTCATGGTTAACTGATAAAGATTCTGATAGATGGCGCTGATTGCAACCTCCACATCTCATCGTTCATCCAATCGGCATGCGGAGACCGTTTACGGAACCGGGCACTGGAGTAACTTGAACGATATTGGTAGACAAGGATACCTGGTCTTCTTTCAAATCACTTCGACTGTTTTGCAGCTCTAAAAAAATCGCATATTGTAAAAAATCGAAAGGAAAAAAACTCAAGCCTCCATGGAATTTCTCCTGGAATTTTAGTGATGTGAAATTGTTTCTGGTGTTGTGAAAAAGATTTTTTCCTCATCATTTCGGAATGATCAGCTAGCTTTTGGAAGAGCGAGAGGACCAACAGGTATGACTTGTTGCATACACATTCGTATATCTTGAAGTTTTCGCTGCGCGTTTCAGCTAGCTTCTTGTGACAGGTGTTCGCTCGGAGCCAGCTGGGTAAATATTTTTTTTTTCTCGCTGTGCAAAGAATATTCTTAAGATTCTTGCAAGGGTAATATGATTTCAATTTAAGTTAAGGATACTTCTTAAAGGGGAATACGACTAATTTCATCACATAACTTTTTACTTTGAATTTTAAAATATCAAGTTATTTAAAAATGGCACATTTTTAAAATCAATTGTATCTAAAAAAAAGCTAAAAATAATGTTTTCACTATTTCTATTACTTATTTATTTTTAAATTAAAGAGAAATATATTATAACTAAAAATATATAAGTATAATAATTATGCATCATATGATAATTGAATCATATGACTTATTAATTGAAACCATGCAGAATAGTTTTCGTTTATCAAAGATAATAGTTTAAATAAAAATTCTGCATTTTTTAATAAACATTAAACGTTTCACCAAATGTTTCTGTTCATAAATTTTTTAAGCATTAATAGTAAATTTTCTAATGATTTTAGAGTTATAAGTTTTTTTTATCAATTGTATTTTGATAACTATAATATTTTACTTATTATATTGTTCTTTTATATTAATTGAAAAAATTAATTTAATTGGTTGAAATTAGCTTATTTGATTTTCTTCGCAACAATATCTTTATAATTATTTACATTAGGAAAAATGTTTCTAGTCTAAAATATAAATACATACCTAAAAATCTCCAAATATATGACTTTTCATACTGAAAAGGTAAATTTAACTTTTGAATATTTAGCGCACTATAATAATTTATAGAAAATTTTTCATTAAAATGTGGAAATAAAAATTGCAAGGACAAATTTGAATTTGTTTTGACAATTAACATAGATTTTTAAGATGCATTTAAAGTTATTGTAAGAATATAGAGCAAAAAGTTTTAAATGAAAGTAACTGTATAATAAATCAGTAAAATTTTTAATCATAAGTTTGTACTAGTTTCATTTGCAAATGATCAAACTGGGCATATTTATATAATTATTCTTCATAAAAAATTATAATTTAAAAACGAGCACTTTTATTTAAAATATTCTGTTTTTAAAGAAAAATCTATACAATTTATTTTCAACAGCTGTTACATAAGAAAATATTTCATGAGTTGTTTATTATCTTTGAAATTGATGTATTATTAAAAACTTGCAGATTAACAACATACATTTTTTTAGCAAGGATTGACATGAAATTTCTTTATAGTATAATTAATATATTCAAATTTAAGTATGAATTAAACTTAAGTACGAACTTTTGAAGATTTAAATTTAAGTATGAACAATATCTTTGTAATGTAATGCAAATTATATAAAAAATGGATTAAATATTTTGTTCATGTTTTTATTTCGTTTTCATTTCATAGAAAGTAATGTTTTCCATATTATAAAAAATATCTACAGCTTCTATTTTTATACTTCGAACTGTTATATTATTAAATATATACTATTTTATTGAATTATGATAAGCAGTTTTCATTCATAATTTCAAAGAAATTTTTATTAAATTTATTTTAAAATAAAAAAAAAGTTTCCGAATCTATTTAAGTGATCAAGCAGTAATATTATTATTAATTTATTATTCAGTGAAAATAAGATATTAATAATGGAAACATATTTAATACTATATTTAGGAATACATATATTTTCTTCAGTTATAGATCAAAATGTTTTAATAATTATTTAAGAAAATAATTTTATAATATAATTAGTTGTCTAACAAAGAAATTTTACATTAAAAAATAGATATATGTTTGTGTATCTTAAAATTGTACATTAGGTTCTCAATATATGTGTTTATTAGTTCTTCACAAGGTATACAACGATTTCTTCATCTTTGATTAATATTAAATCATATTATTTAATGGCAAAAATTAATATTTGAACATTTAATCAACGCAATATTTTGATCACGTGCTAGAACTTTATCAATTCAAGAAACTTACTTTAGCTGTCTTATAGAAATAAATTATATAAGTAGTCTTACTGTAAAAAATCTTAAGTTGTACCATCCATTCATTTTATACATAGTACAAGTTTTTTTTTAAATTTTGCTTCATTTCTTGTATTTTTTAGAAGTAGCATAGCAGACAATGCAACAGATAAAACTTGTTGTGAGAAATCTGAACATCCCTCATGTATATCTTTCTGGGAAGGTTTTTTCATGAAAAACGAATTATCATATGTTGAAAAGTATAAAACCTAAAAATATTTCCCAACCTAGCAAAAATCTAAAGTCCAATATTAATCTCCCTTTTTTCAATTACAATAGGACACACTTTACAATAGAGCAAAGATTAAATAATGTGTCCAGAAATGAAATGAAATGAAATTATTAGTCATACTACTTAATAAATCACCACAAATAAAAAATATATTACAGATAGCAAAATAAACCTCAGAGATTGTTTGCAAAAAATTATAAATAAATAATTTATTCTGTAGAATATTTATGAAATTTTTTAACGATCGAACAAGTTATTTCAATTCTATGATAAAAGTATAATTTTTTGCCAAATCTATAATATTTTTCATTAGATAGATTTTTTTATTTAAGTGTGCTTTCAAGGTATATTACTGATGTCCTTTTGTGCAATTGCGTATTACTTTTAGATTTTATAAAATAACCAGATATTAATAATAATCTATTGCTTACTTTCAGATATGAAAATGATCTATCAAAATGTCAGTTTAATTTAAGTATATATTGGATAAATTAATATTCTAAAATAATCTAAAAAT
>JAPDSC010115273.1:0-12439 GCA_026290005.1 Latrodectus geometricus
TACAAATGGGAAAATTGAGTACCAGGATGAATTGCAACAATTGTGCCAATTTTGCAGCAGTAATTCTGGCGTTTGCAACAGCTTGCCAAATCGGAAATTGATTATCATGCGTCCAGTCCACCACGATGACATTAAAGTTGTCTAAGTTCAAGAGAGCATCTTTCATATCCTGAAAAAAAAAAGATATCTTATTCCATGAAAATATTGTTATATGACTAAATGAGTTTACATTGGAAAAAATACTTTAAGAAATTTTTTAAAAATTCTAGATATAAAAAATACTTTAAAGAACGTTTAGGAAATGATATTTTTTGATTGAACTTCAAATTTTGAATTCATCAGCTTAACCTAATCGAGTTAGAGATCAAATGAAATATATAAATATATATATATATATATATATATACTAACACTGCTAACACTATTTACTAACAATATTTACTAACACTGCAATCAAATTGTTATCACTTATATTTAAAAATGAAGGTTACACTACACTATTTGAATGCAACGCGAATGTTGTTATAATCGTATCAATATAATAAATAATTCTCATAAATGCAATCTATTTTATTAAATCAAAATATTTTGAAAATTCTATGTAAATTTGCAAATTTGCTATGAAATGAATACCACTTATATTGAAAAATTATTTTTGTCATTTACATTTAAAAAGGAAAGATATTACACTATATGAATGTAACACGAATATTTTCATAATTGTATCATTATAATGCATAGTTTTGCTATAACATAATTTTGATTAATTAAAAATATTTCACTAATATAAAAAATATATGTAAATTTATAAATTTATTATGAAATGAATAAATATATTATGAATTAAATTTAATTCTGATTAGACTTCTTAGCTTAGAAGCAATTTAGGAACTTTCTTCATTTATAAATTAATGTGAAACATATTCATAAATTTATGTATCATTAATATTAAGAATTAAACTCAAAAATTTAAAAACTAATTAACTTACATAAAAGTCTGACAAATTTTGCCTATCAAATCCATGGACAATGATTTTTGTAAAATAAGCAGGATTGAAATTTGAGTTATTAAAAGATTCTTCAGTTGCAATAAGTTCGTAAGGCTCGTTTTTATTTTCAGGAGTGAAAAGAAATGTCTTTGTTACAGTATCGTTTGCTGGTGGAACGCTCACCGGACGATATACTGGATCGTAGAAGGGTGGTCCCGTGTAAAAACATCCGTACTCTCCATAACAAGCAGTGACAAATTCAGCTATTGGGAAAAAATAATATTACGTTTAAATTCTTCTCATTTTAGCATAATTATATGAATAATTTGCATAATTTGTTGCCATGAAAGTATTAATATAAAAATGATTATAATTGGAATTTTTATTACAACTATTTTTTCATTTAATAAAATAATTTTGATTGCTATAGATATCAGTTTGTATGATTTTTTCATGTTTCTTTATTTGATTTTTCTAATGTATAAAAGCAACACTTTTAATATTTTTAATAGCTTTCGTATCAATTGTTAATTGTAAGCAGTTTTTGAAAATAATTGCATGAAATTTATATTTTTCAAAATGCAAACTATGTTGAAGTTTATTAAGTAAATTTGTATTGCAACCTATTTCGAAACATAAATTTTTACTGTTTAGAATAAACCTACCTTCATTGTATACAAACATTATCACCAATTATCACAATATTATTTAATTTAAATAATAATTTTTCAATTTAATTTTATATTAAATATTTTATGTAATCATGAAATGAAATAAGTTTTAAAACTGGGGAAAAATTAAAAGGTATATTCTTACATTCTATATCGTTTGGATAAAAGATTCCTTCGGCTTCTTCTTCTGTATAGGCAGCATAATGGTAACCAATGACAACCAATATAATAAAAACTTCTTTCACGAACATCATATATCTGTAATATATATATATATATATATATATATATATATATATATATATATATATATATAAGTAAATTTTATTATATATTCAAAAAGCTGAATATTTCCAAAGCAAAGAAATTTCACCAGAAATTAATTTTATCTATTTATACTTATGTGACATTATAAAAAGTTTGATAGAATTAATCAAAAATAGAATTTTTTAAGCTTGCAAAAAAGTAGTTTCCCTTATAAATATTTTCTTTTTTTCCATTGTTGTAAGAAAGTTTAAAATATTAACTGTGACATTTCCAAAATTTGATTTACTTAAATTTTTATCAGTACACATCACATTAACTTATCAATATATAATTACTTTCCAAGTTGCGAATTTATTTATGTTGTTGTTGTCGAGTGCCAGCCAGGCCGGCAATATGGGGTGCGCTGCTCCACTTTTCCAACTGAACCATATTTGGTGTGGAGTCCGATTTCCTCAGTACACACATGCCATAGGTACCCGTTTATAGGGTAGGCAACCATTCACACACAAAGAAAGGACAAAGACAAGAAAGAGAGAGAAAGTACATCCATGCCCGAGCCAGGATTCGAACCCAGGTCCCACCCATCTGTAGTCAGGTATGCTAACCACTAGACAGGTTGGGTGGCATTTGTTTATGTGATTATGCTATTTAATTATGATAGTCCAATAAATTCAAAATCAAACAATTGATGCTTTCTGTATAACTTTAGTTTTTTCACTAATTTAACCCACAGTTTACGTATTTTAAGATAACTTTGATTGAATTATTTACTTGATGCTGCAAAACTGGTTCATTCATACACATATAATGGTACAAATATCGTAACAAATTTTCAATTGAATATTCAGTTTCTAAAATGCCTAACACATAAAAATTGTTTTCAACTATCAATTCAAATGGAAGTTAAAAATAAATATAGCATTGCATATTTATATGGTGATGTAGTTGTTGATTTCAAATCGAATTCAATACATGAGCCTATTCTCAAATGATTTTTAAAAGTCCTTCTTTAATTAATTAATGAAGACAAATAAGTTGGCCACAATCACTTCTTGTAATCAGGTGCATTAAATTTGGTATCGTAATTAATTCTGGATAATTTGTCCAGTTTACTAAATTTTAAATATTTTTGCTATTTAAATTTATGCTGCTACAATTTTAAGAAGAATTTTGATTGGCATTAAGTTTGCATAATTCAACAATAAACAAATTTTTTAAATTGTGAATTTTTGGACATTTAAAAAATTTAAAGATTACATTTTTTAAACTGAAATGCAAATGAAAGTAACATTTTGTATACATTATTATAGAGACCTAAAGAAAGGTTTAAAATTGTATTTTAAATATAGAGAACAATTCATGCACAATAACTTAAAAACAAATATCAATAAATTATTAAACAATATAAATTTAGAAGTTTCTGATTGTAAATTAGTTTACTTACGAATAATAAGTCTCAGGAAATCTATTATATCATAACATGGATTAAAAAATTGTGCCCCTTAAATATGAGTCTTTATTATATAAATAAAAAAAAGGTTTCGAAACATACCATGTTAGAAAATATTATGTTAATTTCTATTATAAATAAAGGAAAATAATAGTCAATTTAATGAGTCATTGTTTTCTTAAATGCAAATACTTCATTGATTTTATTGATTTATATTGAAGATTATCCGAAAGTGTCATGATTGATTAAATACAAATGGAAATCAAAATTATTAAAATTAACAACTATGCATTTTGAGTATGAGGAAAATAATTTTAAGTTTAAAAAAGGAATCAATTGATTTTTCAAAATTTCACTTTTCATCTTCATTGTAATTTATTAAGACTTCAATCTTTCTAATGGAGATTTCTGACACACGGAAATCTAAGTACTTTAATATCACTTTTGTACAAACATGACAGTTTTAGATATTGTAGTACATTTTATGATTAAAATGATATTTAAATTTTTTGTAGTATGAATTAAAACATTTTATTCAAAAAATGTATTTTTTATTTGCATTTTGTGTAATGATGTTTTACCTGTTGGAAGATATAGTCGCTCAGAGAACTTTTAGCTATTATCAATATACAGAATAAAATAGGACTTCAGGTCATGATCATAGTTTGAAATTTTAATATTCCCAGCTTCTTATTCCAAGCTTCCGAAAAATTAGCTCTTTTGTTCTCCGTTCTATAATTTGTGAGTTCGATTGACAACATTGGATGTTTATAGTGGGGTTTGGAATGTACAGTGAATTATAAGTTCTAATCTAACTAACCATCATGTGTAAAAATGGTCATTGATTGCTAAACAAACCAGACCAATCCAAGTTTCATAAGCTTTGAAATTGCGCGATAAAATTTGGTAGTGCCAGTACTCTGATATTTTTATGGTATAATATGACTAATTTTAAAAATCCAAAAATATTTAGTAGATTTACAAAAAACTAATATCTAAACGCTGCAATGTAGCTTCTTTATGATTTGGAAATTTTGATTTGTGATTTATTAATTGCAATTCCTCTGTATTTGTTGATGAAATTGCTATAAATTA
Organism: Latrodectus geometricus; assembly: GCA_026290005.1. NCBI lineage: Eukaryota > Metazoa > Arthropoda > Arachnida > Araneae > Theridiidae > Latrodectus > Latrodectus geometricus. The sequence goes on from JAPDSC010115273.1 coordinate 4,473, forward strand.
TACTTGTACTCATGGGTAAAATTTGGAATAGATTTTGTAACTTACCATGCTAAAGTTAGAGATTTTTGACGAAATTTAGCTTCGATACAGCATGTGTTACTATATGCTATTCTTGATATGGCTCTTAGACAGGGGAAACGTGTGCTATGGGGTAAGGCAATGAGCAATTGGGCATGCTGTTTTCAAATCATAAAATGAAAAATTCACGCGGGTCGTGTGACTATGAATAGAACAACTGCTTGGCTTCAAACTAGTAGAAAAAAAGCTAATGGAAAGCATACAATTTTTTCTTCGGATACTCAAAAATTAGGAATTTTATCTAATATTTGTAAGTTTTGATTATGACCTTGGGCTTCTCTGGTTTCCTATCTCTAAATTGGAAGACACAGATAGTGCTGCCATCTATGAGCCAAAGTCGTACTTCCACCTTCGTAGTTCGGGTGCTCTGTTAAAAAACCGAAGACGCTTCTTCTGACATCCTTCGCTCAGTCCCAGATGTCGCTTCACCGAATGTCATTAGTAGCAGCAATTTTGATTACATGTTTATACCACCTTTTTATCAAAAATTGATGTGGTCAGTTTGAGCTGCTTTTGTTATTTTTATTTAAAATCAGGCATATTGAGGTTCAATTTGAAACTAAATGTCATCAGACATATCCTTATTAATTTCAAGAAGTTTGAAAATTAGATTTTCGAAATGTTGTTCTTCTTTCAGTCTAACTGCCTCTTGCCAAGTAGGTGGAGTCTTGCTCTGACCTTCGAAAAGAAACAGTCACTTAACTAGTTCTGAGTCATCTTCGTCAAATATCCATTAACACTTTCGAAATTCTTGTACTTCATTAATATTTAGAAATGTGATTTATGCTTAATCATGTGCTTCTACTAAGTGTTTTATAATCAGTAAATTTATATTTCCTGTCCTAACTTTCCAATAAAATTTAACTCATTAATTATTTCAGTCTTCATTTGGCCTTCGAAAAAAATAATCACCCAACTAGTTCTGAGTTATCATCGTCAAAAATCCATTAGTACTCTCCAAATTCCTGTGTTTCATTAATATTTAGAAATGCGGTTTATGATTAATCATATACTAAATGTGTTTTGTATTCAATAATTTATATTTCCTGTCCTAATTTTCCAATAAAATTTGACACTTTAATTAAATTTATGAAAAACAGATGCGATAAATTATGTATAGAAAAAATTGTAGTTTATACACTTTTGTATACAAAATATATATCTAATAATTCTCATGTAATATCAAGACTGCAAGCTGAGTTAAACGTTTAGAAATCAGTTATTACTGTAATAATCTTGCAGCAAGTATGAATAATAATGACTTATCTAATGTTCACAAGATTCTGTTGGATTTAAAAAAAACAAAGTTAGAAATTCTGATTAAGAAATATATATGTATTTAACATAAAGATAAAATCATAAACACAAATTTTTACATTTATAAAATTTCTAATAACTATGTGTATTTTCATCTGGAGGGACCGTGGCAGTAATAGATAGCAGTAAGAATAATTCTGCGTTCGTGCACAAAAGTGTTAGATTTGGCGGTAAGGGAGTGTTGGTGTATGGTGGCATCTCCATTGATGGACGCACAGACCTCTATATCATTCAAGATGGACCTCTAACTGGTCACCGATATAGGTATGAGATCCTTATAGTCCTTTATGCTGCAGCAAACGGAGAGAACTTCCTTTTAATGGACGATAACTGCAGGCCACATCGTGCTAACCTGGTGGAGGATTTCCTTTTCGAGGAAGGAATCGTACGAATGCAATGGCCAGCGTGCTCTCCAGACATGAATCCAATAGAGCAAGTTTGAGACATTCTAGGAAGACGATTTGCTGGCCATCAACCACCCCCACAAACTCTCCAAGAACTGGAAAGAGATCTTCTGGAAGAGTGGGACAGAGTACCCCAACTCGTAATTAATAGCCTCATTGAGTTCAGGCTTCAAAGGTGTTCAACGTTGGTGGTGTCTGGGGAAACCATACCCACTATTGAAAATGATTTTCTTTGAAGAAAACACCTTTTCTTATTCTTTTTTATCATATCCACAAATTGTGTTTTTTTCCTTTTGTACATAAATTCGAAATAAAATGCATTTTTTTCTGCCAAACATGTGTAATTTATTCTCATATAACCTACAACGTCTGTCGACCACATATCAATCACCTAAAAAGTTCCCCAATCACAAGATTCACTTGAAATCGCAATATCCCTTAATTGTTTTGAGCAGTGTACACGTGTGTATGTATATAAAAAAATGAAAAAATATCAGGTCATAAAGAATTATCAAAGAAGTAAAAAAAAAAAAAAAAAAAACTATTTATCAGAAATGAAAGTTCGTAAAATAGAGATTTTATTTCGCAAATGAGAGTAAAAGTTATCATTTTTCGATTTGTTAGACATTAAATTTTCAATATATATCCAATTTTACTTTAAAAGCTTTTCCTTTCAAGTACAATAGCGAATAATATTGAAAATGAAATTTTAGCTGGTGTTTTGCAATGAAATCGCTTATTTGAACTGAAAAAAATAAACCGTATTACATTTGATGCAAATCAATATTACTCTATTATTTATTCCATTAAAATAATTAAGAAAGTGGTCAAAGGAAAGTTTCCGTAATTTTACAATAATTTTAAGAAACTGCAAAATAAAGTTCTTAGATTTATACTCATTTTTCTCAAGATCTTTTTAATGTTTGATTATTTTATTGACAATTATGACTCAAATGAACTAATGGCAATATATGAAATTAATATCAATAAACGACACGGAAGTAAATCATTAAGTGATAAAGAATAAAATCAATTTGAAAGTAAGAAATATAATTCAATATTTAGGCATGAAATGATTATATATTTAAGACAGTTTTATTTCACAATCAACAATACAATGATGGCCATATCCACATATGGAGATTTTCATTGATGTAATAAATATATGGAAGAGAGGAAGTTTAATCAATTAAAATTAAAGCAAAGAATGCCTATAATCCTAATAATTCTTTTTTTTTTTAAACGAAGCATGATCTAAATTTGGCGAATAGGATCATTCATTTTTCCTATAAATTGGAATAAAATATTTCTGATGCATGTAATCAACCTTTGAAGCTAAAAACGATGGATTCGACAAGTTTAAAGTTTACAAGAATTATCCACAACAACAAAGAATGGACACTGGTTATATTAATTTCAGAAATATTTGGAGTTTATTTTAGTAAAGAATGTAACCGACCTAAATTTCTAACGCAAGCACGTGCCGTGTTTCAAAACCTGCTTTATGCGATATGGATTGCTAATTCCCTGTATTCCATTCTTGCCCAAATTTCTAGAATTTGGCAGAAAAGTGTCGTATCTTCCATTGTCTTGCACACTTTTGATGCAGCGTTTATAATTATACTAAGCATGATTCTGCGTTTGAAACTGAACAGAATAATACAATTAGTAGGGAAAATAATCTATTTAAGAAGAACGGCTCAGTTTAGAAATGATTACGGAAGTCTACATCAGCCTATCATGATTATATTTTTGTTAACGTTAATTCGCTATTTAATGAATATCAGTCGCGTTTTCACTGATGAAATTAAATACGCTCATTATGTTAATGCAATGTCGTTTGGATTGTTGGATTATGCTTCATTTTCAGTGGAAATTAAACAAGTTATAAATATATCCGTTATTGTCGTCACTGCTTTTACTATTGCCTTTTTCTACTTCGTATCGTATTTATCATTCATTGTTTGCTGTTTGTGTTTGGTCGAGTGTCATCGACTGATTGACACTCAAAATACTGCTCTGAAGAAGAACCTTCACTTGGTGATAACGTCGGAGAACTTTCACGAGGTGAATACTTGTTATTCTGAAATCGTCGAAATTATAATAAAACTGAATGCAGCACTTTCCCCACTGATATTCGCCTTATTTGAACACTGGATAATTATGACATGCTACTCCCTTAGCGTGACTTTCAATTTGGGAACCTACAGCACGATCCGTTTGGTTTTGTATGCGGACAACGCATTGACAATAGTTGTGGAGTTCATTGTACTCATAATAGCGTCAGCCAAAGTCGATGACGTAATACTAACAGCTAAAAGAATCGTAATAACAGAAGCGGAAAAGAACAGTCGTGTGTATAAAGATACTTTAAATACAACAAATGTCCTGCTGATGTATTCCGCTTTTGATCGCTTCCGACAAGATATTTCCGTAATGCCTTTGGGAATGCTTAAACTAGATAGACAGTTAATTCCTGCTGCTTTGGGTCTGATTATTAGCTATGAAGTTATTATATTAAGCAGTTTTCCTAAATAATTACCATATTGATTAAAAATGTGATTTGATAACTGTTTGAAAATTTCGTAATCAGAGTATGTAATTAAATTTAAGGACTATACTGTCGTTATGGTCAAAACCTTTTCTAACGTAGTATAAATTTTCTTCAAAATTATTTATTATATATTATGTAAAATGTTACTCAATTTATTTACATGTTTTTAATTGTCCTGGAGAAATGAAAGTGATTTATGGTTAAAAAATTAGATATGATGTGCCTTTAAATTCTGCTACAGTTTGGGTAAAGCAAATATAAGGTTAAATGTTTTGCAACAAATAGATGTAAACTTATAAGGTTAACTGATTTGGTAAGCTTAAAATTTTTAGATTGTATAGTAATTTGAAATAATTACACTTGGCTGTAGAAATAATATTTAAATTATCCTGGCCACCTGGAAAATGTGAATAATTGAAACTTTAATACAATTTAAGCTATATTTTGTAAGAAAATTGACAAATGTTATGTGAGGTAATAACAGCAACAAGACAATGTTAATATTACAATCACTCACGAAACTTTCTGGTTAGCCAGCATTAGGAGTTAGTTCTGGATGTAATAGTCATGGTCATTTGTTCTTGTAATTTTTTTTCATTAATCTATATAATTATTCATTAACCTATATAATTATAGCAAAATTTTATGCCACATTCTGCTTTGTTTTTATTTTTGAGAAACTCACCTGTATTTATATAAGACAAATGAAAACAAAATTGTTTGTCTCGCTAAGAGTATTTATAAACGTTCCATTAACATTTTAAAAAAATTCTATTTCTACGATCATTTTTTAATTTTCGAATTTTGGTGCGTAAAAAAGTTTCTGTCTTTACGGAAAGAAATTTTTTAGAGCCACAACATATTATCTAGTTTTCTTAATAGGTTCGATAATCATTAATTATCATTACCGATAATTAAACCCATTTTTAACTTAATAATTTGATATTTTTTAATATTAACATCAAATTTATAGATTGTTTCCTTTTTAGAAAAATGGCGAATATTTTCCAATTCCAGTTTTTTTCCAAATATCATTGATTGGACTTTTCATAAATGAGTTTTTTAAAAATAAAACCATCCTTTTTGCTTAGTAATAATTTTCTTCGCTTTATACTATATGTAATAACGATTCAATCTTTAATTTGTTGCATTTTCTTTTCAAAATAACACTAGATTGCTAAATGATGGTTTGTAAATTAATTGCCTTTATCCACGAAATCGATTAAACAATGGATATTTGTAAATGAAATGCTTGTAATATATTTTCTTGTCTAGATTCATTTTAAAATTTTTTTTAATTGTTTTTCTTCAAAATTCTATATTTATTCTGATTTTCCTATATATTTTATAAATTATCTATTGTATTCTATAAATTGATTGTTAATTTTTGCTTAGCATTAAATTTTGTAGTATGCTGTTTACATATATATTACATTTTAATAATTATTGTTGTTATGAGCAACAGAATCATCTTTATAATGTTTTGTTAATTAATGTTTCTCAATAGATTGCAACTATTTGTATACAAAATACTTAAAATGTATTTTCATCAATTTCTTCTTAATAAAACCAAAGAAAATAAAGGAAAAGTTTTACATTGAAATTTATGTACAGATGATTATATTTAAACCTTTTAATAAATTTAATTGATTTAAATTATGTTTGAGAAGTAGATTTTTAAGGTTATAAAAGAAATTTAGAAAATCGCATTAAAAGAGTATTAATAATTAAAAAAAAAACCCAATTTCCGTGTTTCAATAGTTGTAAGTGAAAACTTAATAATTTTATGTTTTATATATATATATATATATATATATATACAGCAATAAATCAAAATCTCTTCATATGCAATTTTGAAAAACTGTGAAAGTGCATTAAGTTAAATTTACACATAAAGCATTACTTTAACATGAGGATAAATTTCATTTACAATTTTAATCGCTTTGAATTTATCTAAACATAATATCCTCAGTACTTTGAAAAGTGGAGAATGACTTGATGAGGCATATTAAATACAAAAAATAGAGAAATTTGCATTTTTTGGGAACTGGAGATCCAAAGAAATAAAAATGGAGTTTGATATTTTTTTTTATCAATACTGGGAAATCGATTTAAAGAAGTAAAAATATTTCTTCATGTCACAATAAAAGGAATAATAAAGGTAGTAAAAACAAAAAATCTAAAAAAAATTCCCTATTTTTAAAAACAGCTCAATATAATAGTAGAATTTAATTAAATTTACGATTGCATGTTTATATTTCTTTAAATCTCTAATTTTCTTCTGATAAGCTATAGCCCTAACATGAGATATTATTTTATGATCATATTTTCGATGTGCAGCGAAAATTAAAATCATGTTCTATAATATAACTTGCCATTAAAAAATTAAAATATTTACTTTCACATTGTATTTGATACCAATACTGATTATTAAATGTTTTTTTAAATTTCTCACCGTTGTAAAAAGTAATAATAGAGATATAAAATAAGAATTATTTTTATTGGTTTAGATAAAACATTATATTTTATAATTTCATTAATGAATTTGAGTGATGCAGAGATTGTTGGCGCCAGTGCTTTGAATGTTGGCGTTTCTTCCTTTCGCCAAGCGCTCCAACAACCCCAAAAGGCTATAAGCAAAAAACTCTTGTGAGTAGTCGTCATATCGTTGTTACTTCGTTTAGATTGTATTTTGGATATACTCTTTTGTATTCGAATTTAAATATAATAGCACTTTAATTGTCTTTGTTAAGTCGTAATAAATAGAAAATGAATATTTTCAACTAATTATTCTTGACTTTTTACACTACAGAGATTCTGTTTAATTAATTATTATAATTAGTGCTAATTAGAGCTTATAAGCATTTTTTGATACAAAATATTTAATGAAATTTAAAAAAAATCTTAATAAAGCTATGGATTTTAGATAAAATGTAAGGTATTTATACAATACAGAGGATGATTTTGAATGAAATGTTTTAGAAAATTAGCATTTTAAAAGCATTTGTAAATAAAAATTGCAATTCAAATCAAATATTTATTGTTTTTTAAAGATGAAACAATTTTTTCTCTTGATTACACACATAATTCTGAAGAGAAGCATTTCTATCTATTTTTCCATTTAAGCAGGAAGATAACCATCTTTAAGGCAATATGGAGGATCTTTGCTGGTTCTGAGATAATATCTTGCATTATCTGGAGGAAAATCAGGTTTCTTAGCAAAGTAGCCCATGTTATTAAACTCATCACTGGATACACTAGAAGAATCATCTTTCATACTCTGAAAGTCTTCCCAGCTTTTGGCATGGCGCGCAAGAAAATTGCAGTCATCATTCCCTGCATTCGAAATGCTTGAAGTATAGAGAAAGATTGCTCGATTGTGAGAACAGGTGTTGGCGACGTACTGAGTTGGCGCTAAGATAAAACATAACTTTTGTATTTGATTATTTAAAACATTTAAAAGGCATTTTGGTTATTGTTAAGCAACACAATTTTTTGTCGACATTTTTTAAAGGAGGTACGCATGAATGTCAAAATCTTATTAGAGAAATTTTATGCTTTTTTCTCATCTGGATCTGATTCAGGTATTGCCAAAATCTTAATATTTGTGGAAA
>JAPDSC010115274.1:0-21028 GCA_026290005.1 Latrodectus geometricus
TTTTAGGATTAGATTCGTATACAAATTCAAGCTGTATTTCATTTTAAAGATGCTCTTAAAACATACTAATAAAGCATTCTTTGTGAATTCATCATTTTGATAACCACGTAAATATGTATTATATATATATATATATATCTCAATTAATAGAAATCCCAGGGTAAAATTGTTGGAAAAAATAATTTTTCACAACAATTTTCAAGTAAACATTTGGCATATTTTTATACCAGTTTAGTAAATTGTCATAGAAAGTCTAAATTTTCTTAAGAAAACGTTTTCATCAAAAAAAAGTGTTATATTGATAAACATCTCAAAGAAAAATTCTCAAAACAATCATATTTGAGTCTAAAATTTCTATATGTACACCCAAATATTGAAATAAATAAGCGGTAGAGTGATTACTCTAAAGCGAAAATTGGTGTAAAAACTTTTTAAACATTTTTTAAAGTATGATTTGATTTCTAAAACGAAAGTTTTTCATATTTCAAACTATAATGAAAATAATGAGACTTTTGCACGTTTAATTTTTCCATTGGAAAAGTAAGCTCTTGCAGGGTTAAATGTAAGTTTATGATTAATTTATTAAAATCCCATTGAAAAATGTAATAAATACAAATGACAACCAAAAAGCAAACTAAGAAACTTTTTACATTAACTTTTTTTAAAATAAAAGAAATTCAAGGGGATATATATTTCATACAACAATCTGAAGCATTTTTTCTACATGAATTTCGTACAACTTTAATTATATTTCAAAATTTGTTTTCAGAGCAATGCGCGGGCCAGATTCAATAATATAAGCTATTCTAAAACTTAAAAAATATGTTCTGAAATTGTATCATTTATGTAAGCTAGATCAAAACACTGCAGTGATAGTACTTTACTTAAATAGCTCTACATGATCCAAATTTATAGAGTGGGAAGACTGGACATATCGATCAGGGAAGGCACGGTTTGATTTTATAAGCTGTTTTCTGAAAAAGAAGGAGTAGATAAAATTTTAACAAATAAATAGAAAGATAAAAACAATTGAAATGACTGTTTTCCAAGTAAATTTTAAAGAATGTTTTCATTGTGGACGAGATACATTATTTATTCATAAGGTTATGCCTATTACAACGCTCAGTTTCAAAGGACACAAATATAATGAGGAAAAGAGAATAGGGAACAATACTTGCTCACACCTTGAATGGAATCTAAAAAACTGCCGCAACTTTTCGCATTAGCCCAGAATTACTAAACTGCCAAAATACAGATTTTTTAATGAATGTCCAAAACCTACCTACCGTATTGCATGCTAATATCAAAGTATGAGAATGAATATTTATTTAATACAGCTAAGAAAATTGTTTGAATTTTTTGTATTGGAAAGTCATAAAATTGTACTGCTTGAAAATAGTTGTCTTGGTCAAGTCGGTATTCTTCATGTGAATCAATTTTTATGAAATTTCATCCTCATCTCTGTAACCGTTATGTTGCAGCATATGTGTTAGAGAACAATCATACCATAAAGAGCAAATATCGAGAGTACATTTATGAAGAGTTATTATGAACTTAGCATTAGATTGAAATGGCCTTTTAAAATTAATTTAGAAAGGATGCATTTATCATTTTGAGGTTGAGATAATGTTGAAAAAAAGATATCTAGGATATCTTGACATGAAAATTTTATAGAAATCAATGTAGCTGAAGAAAGCTAAGAAAATTATTTTGACAAATTAAGTAAAAATGCCTTACTCATATATGAACTTCGCCAAAAAAAAATCTCCTGCTTGAAATTTCCACCCTGGACTTTTTGAGTCTTGACATAGAATGAAAGAAGTATTGGCCGTTGAAAGTTTGAAGTATAATGAATGAAAGTGAAAAAAATTTTCAGACATCAAGAATAAAAAAAAATGTAATGCAATGATGTCTGAGAGAAAACAACTAAATAATTTATAGAATTTTTCGAAGAGAATAACCAAACAAAATGCTTTCCTATATAAAAAAATGATGCAACATGTTTTTTTTAAATCTTGTTTCTGGTGCAAAAGAAAAAATTAACGATTACATTGCTTGTTTTTTTTTTTTTTTTTTTTTTTTTTTTTTAAAATCAAAATGAAAGTTTTTAAATTTATTATACATGCAAAGTTTTTAAATTATAAGAATATTAAAGAAGACACTTTATCTTAAAAGTCAAAAATAGCACTCATAGTATATTTAAATTATATTGCTAATCTTGGTTCCAAAAATATTTTTATATAGCCCTTATTAAATAATTTTGTGTTAAAAAAGTTTTTTTTTTTTGTGAAATACTTATCATTTACAGAAGTAGTTTCTTTATAAAGTTTTCTTTCCTTATAACTGAAAAGAGTATTTCGATAAAATAAATTAAAATCCTACGCTTATATATTTTTATTTTACGATCATTCGGTCTTAATATTATTTTACTATTTCCTATGATTTCGTAAGATGAGCATCTACTGTATTTTGCTTTCTGAACAAAAAGAGCTTTTTCTATATGGAAAGCTGTTGAGAGAAAAGTAGATTGATATTTGCTCAGTAGCTCTTGAAGCAGATTTTTAATTTAATTTTCATCTTTGTATCGTAGCAAAAGCAACTTTGTAAGATCATAAAATCAGCTTTAATTAAATTTAAATTAAATACAAACAACCAATACCTCTTATATTTTGAAACGAAAGAATTTTTATTTTTCACTTGTCAAAGACCGACATTTTGATACAAATTTTATTTCATTCCGTGCAGCCTTTTGCAATTTTATACGAATAAAATTTCAAGGGACAAATAAAATAAGGACATGAAAAATATATTTGTTTTCTTTTATGCAGAAAACAAATGCCCATTTATAAATTAAATTCATAAAGCAAATGGTTTAACAGCATTCAATGGTTCATTGAATATTTCAACAAAAATGAAATTTGTGTGTGTGTGTTAGAACTTATAATCTGTTTTATAATATACATAAACTACAACATTGAATAAAATTTTTATTAAGTGTTCACATAAAAGTTTTAAAATAGGCTAAAACAAATTTATCAATAAACTTAACAGTATAATAGTTTATTTAATCTGGCTTTCAAATAAAGCTAGTTATTTATAATTAAATTTGTAAGAGTTATAACAATAAAATTAATTAAAGAGTATTAACGAATGTTTGATTGAAAAATCTCATAATTTTTCGAACAATAGATTTTTATGGTTTTCTGAGGAATGGATGAAATGCTTATTTAAGTTCATATCTATTAATATAGCCAGGTGTGATAATGTTTTAAAATAATTATTGTGAGGCATCGTGGTTTGGCTTTAATACTTTACACTTCAGAAAAATTTCTCAACCATATTTGAGCTTTGGGTGAAAGATGATCTATTTCTGAGTTGGTACTTAGGAGTTTTCCATATTTTCTCTCGCGTGAATTATTTCCTAAGAAATAAAGTCGTTCCGGAAGCCAACGAGTGTCATTTGGTTAATTATTTATCAAAATAATTAACCAATATAATTATAAATTATTTAAATAATTCAATAAATTGGTTAAATGATATTCCCACTACGTTATATCCTTATATTTTATTCTTTAATAAATATTTAATGAAATGTATCATAAATTCATTCTTAAGCATTTTAAATTTCTTAAAATACTTTAAGGAGGAAAAATAAATGAATTTTTTTAATTTACTAATCAAATTTTATACTTTTATTAGATTGTTTTCATACTTTTTATATTGCACATTGCAATATTCACATAAAAGTTCTGCAATTTACTAGAACTTAAACTCTGAACTCAAGTTTTAAATTATTTTAATGCGATATTCTTAATAAAAAATTTAAAAATAATTTTAATTCTCTTAATTTTTAAAGAAAATTTACGTGAAAACTTTTATATAATTTTCAGATATTCAAATAATATCACATGATAGAAATTTCATTTATATTTTTTATAAATAAGATTTATACATTTTATATTATAACGTAAAAAATTCAAAATACATTTAATATTATACGAAAGAAAAAATCAACATAAATAATAAGTAAAAGAAATAATGATTTGGTCGTTGATATATTAAGAATGTATATATTGATAATCTTAGTATTAAACATAATAATCAAACTATCAATAAAGAAAGAAATGTATCATTAATTAGTTATGATGGATTATGTAATATAATTACAAACTTAATTGTAGTTCTCAATAAATATTAGCATGTGCGCCTTGGCACAAATATTGTAATTTGTTTGTCTTAAATGAAGGAAAATTTCATTACATTAAATTAAAAATGTCATGCAATGTTAATAAAATTTGCATATGTGCTTAATGTATATGAAATAGGTAATAAATTCGAATGAGATATTCTTCTATTATTTCTGAAGTAAAATAAAATAAAGACCTGCGGACATTAGAAATCGATTTTCCAACTCAAACGTGAAGCCCGCGGGCAGCTGTTATTAACGGTCCACTGCTGACACAACTCCATTCCTTGTAATTGTGAGCACTTTGAAAGCAATGCAATTTCGATTGCTTTTCAATATTGAAAAATATAACTACAGAATGTGATAGAAATGGGCCGTTAATGTTAGAGCGCAATGTTTCACAACCTGGACTATTACACTTTAAACGAGATTTAAAAATTAAATGTAGGATCAAGAAAATCAATTCAATATTGATTTTAATAATGTTTACATTTTAAGTATAAATATTACTAAAATTATATCGCTTTTTTACTAAATAACTTCAATAAGATTATTTATAATTTTAAACCATAGTTACAGAAAAAAAATTCTTTAAAAACTTATACATTAAAATTCTATCTGTCTATAAGGACATAAATAAACATTAGCCAAAAAGTGGTTAAATAATATGTTATGTATAAGCAAATAAACAAAAACTAATTACAGAATTTAAGAATGCTTCTAAAAATGTTTTGTATTGGGATAATCATTGTAATTTTTAAAATATTTAATGAAAATATGTCAGATATTAATATAGTTATATTTTTATGTACGTTTACAAAATTATAAATTCAAAACTTTTTATTCATATAATAATAATTTGATATTAAATATAAGACCCGAAATTCTGAGTTAATGTTTCATCTTACTAAACTGAGATTTAGAGGTTTGAATATTGGGTTATGAGAAACAACGAATCTAAATCCAGAAAGGCTCTCTTGAATTTAGATTGGTTATAAGAAAAAAATAAATGTAATGCTTCAATTTCAATACTTATGCTTACTTTGATAGATGTGCACCAAATACAACAAATAGACTTTATGTATAACATGATTTTTTAAAAATATTATCATTACTTGATTATTGATGACATTCTTCCTAAATGATTGACTAAAACTATCGTTAATAATACTTTATTCGTTAGTTAATAAAATATAATTTTTATTGATTAAACTATTGTAAAATTTGTCATAATAAAAACTACTGTTAATTTATAGAATGATGGTAACGTTTTTCTTTATCAAAATTTACAATATCCTTTAAAAATGAATAAAAATACAAGTTATCTATCATGAATTGTTCAATGAGAATAATATTTAAAATTTACTGTATATACTTTACTATACCATTACTTTGCTGATTTAAATAACAGAAATAATATAAAAGCTGAAATATTTAACTGTATTGGAAGTATCATTTTATGAATACAATAAATACAGAAGTAGAACTTAAATACATATTTCATTAAAATGGTATAAAAAGTCAGTTACAGTTTTTAAACATTTTCTATAAAAATTAATGTTTTACATTAAACTTTTACTTTTGCAAATCAGTATTATTTAAATGGTTTTTATGTGGATATTTAATATTCTTGGTAATAGTTACGAAGCAGGATTTAAATCAAGAATTTTAATTTAACATATTGAATTAAGTTTGGAATTAGAAAGTTTGTAGAATAAGTTACATAAGTTTTGTGGTTTTTAAAATAATTGGAATATTAAAAAAGTTTTAAATTTACAAATAGAGAGAGCAATTTAGTGATTATATTTTTCTTAATCTCTTAAAATGAAAGTAATTTCGATTAGACTATAAAAGGAAACTACGCCAAACTATCTTTAAAACAGTATCCAAACAGAGAACAATCATATACACACTCGTTTCCTATTTATATTTCATGAATTTCATTTCTGAGAAAGCCTATTATCAGAATCATAGGATTTCAAAATATCCTTTTCTCCGTTTAAGCCGTATCCCATTATTAATGGAAGGTTTTAAAATAAATTAGCATTTTCATTCACATTATCGTTTACATCAAAATAATTTTAAAATAAATTACACATATCTAATATTATGGGGCTATTTAATGTTTCCATGGAATTGAAAGAAGCTCAAAATTAGAGGTTTAAGACTTACTTTTGGTATCATGACATAAGTAAAAGCAATGAATTTTCAGATTAGGTATTATCTATGACTTCCGATAAAATATTTGGTGATATTTTTACTCTGGATTTAGGTGACAAATTCAGATACTAAAAATAATTTGTATTTTTAATACATAAAAGTATATAAATAATTTGATTTTATGTATGATATTAGCATAGATTACGATAAAAAGAATTTACTATATAAATTTAGATTACGATAAATAATTAAACAAAATGTAATTTTAAATAATTCTTGAAATTTAGACTTATTGATTACAAATCAAAAAACGTGTTCTCCGTATTTCTTTACAAATCTTATTTTCTAAAACGGAATATTTCTGCGAATATAATCATTCAGTTTTAACAATTTTCTAGTTTTAGTATTCTTTTTATTTTGAAAATCAGTCAAAAAATAATAATTCATGCCACAGAAATTGTTAAACTACTCCTATATTTATTAAACAAGAGTAATCTCAAGACATATCAAAAAATGTCGTTGGATGTAAGAACCGTCATAGAATTGTTCAATGATCAGGGAGGAAATGCAAAAGAGTTTTAATTTTTAATAATATAAAATTGCAAAATCAATTATGTAGTTATTTGTATTTAACTCCAATGGGAAAGCAAAACATTTAAAAAGCATTTTATAAGTAATCAGATCTACAGTAAGCGACACTTACTAAAAAATTACCTTCAAAAATTTAGAATGAAACTATTAACATTGCTGCTGTTTATCAACAACATCAAAGTTTGATTCATAAACTTTAACTAAACCACAATTTAAAATATCGAAAATATTTCATTAAAAAATTATTATTTTTCTTGATTTATAGAAATAGCATTAAGTGCCAAATAATATCCATATAAATCACAAAAGTAAAATCCTCACACAAAAATAACAATAAATCAATGAACTTATTTAAACACATGCAAATATTTCTTACAACAATAATATTACATAGACAAACATAGGTATTGTTGAAGAAATATACACGGACATACATATTTGTGCATAGTTATATAAAAGACTTAACTATAGAACAAATAAAATTTGAAAGGCTAGCCATATAACTTTTTTTTTATCTTTAGAGATAAAGTATTAAATGTGACCACTGATATATTTAATAACTTATTTTCAGCATAATTTTAGAAAAAAAATATCATAACAATCAGTAATAAGTTGCCGTTATAGTAATAAAAACCGTTGAAATGTTAACTTCTCCATTATTATTAATTTTCTTAGATGTTTTATTATTTCATTAAACTTGCTTTAACAAATATCAAAAATATTAAATAATTATTTATAGCACAATTGAAAATACTATTTGTAAAGAAATTTTATTTACAGGATTATTTAATTAACAGGATTATAATCACACATAACATTTTATACCATTAAAAATTTTAAGCAAATTTAATGCATTAAAATTTTCGCTCGAAATATACAATGTATATTATAAGATTCATTAGCGTCATAAAATTTATTTACTCCTCAACTTTAATACATTCATTGTTTTATTTATATATTCAATGTATTTTTTTATAATTTTTAATTTTTTCTGAACACACACACACATATTCTTAAAATTGCAGTACGTTTAAACTATCTACATTTAAATTGGATTGAATTTGTTTCAATGTAATTTCGAAACAGCGTTTTTGTTAATTAAAATTATTTATTTCATTTATCATAGAAAAATTAACAAACAAACTTGTGTACAATAATATTTTCTGGAAAGTGAGACAAATGTTTTGAAAAAACACAATATTTTCAAGTGTAAACAATGATATGAAATCGAATAAAATGATTGAAAATTCCGAATATATTAGAAACATTGAAAAATCAAAATATCAATTTCACAGTTGAAAAAAAAATTTACATACTTGTATAACATAAAAATCATTTTAATCTCAATTTCATCAAAACTGAAAGGACCAAAAGGAAATCATTGACCTGTGAAGTTGTAAATCCAGATTTTTGTTATCTATTAAGCGCCTAATTGTGTTAAGTACCATTTATTACATTTCGAATTAGCTTTGGTATAAAAGCTTCGGAAAATTTGAGATTCTTATGACTTTCTCTAATACTTTCTACCACTAGGAATTTAGCAAGGGTTTCAAAAGAAATAATCATGCTTATGAAGGTAAGTTAACTTGTTTGATTCTGTGTCTTAAGAGTCTAACCCTCAATAAAATTTATTTTAACTATTGTTATTCAAAGAAAAAGTTCACTTTAAAATATGATGAATCGTAAAAAAAATATAATATAAAAGTATTATATTTAAAAATTAATAAATTTAATGGAAACAATAGTATAATTAATTTAATAAATTTAATGTAACGAATTATAACTTACGTATTATAAATTAAAACGGAAACTTTCAATAAATCGGTTCTAACAATTATTTATATTTAATAATGTTAATAAGCTATATAAATTCCTTTCCTCTTTATGTATATATATATTAATTATGCACACACACGTATATACAGTTTGTAAATATGAAAATAACTAAAAGAAAGCAATTTTGATTGTAACCATATTAAGTATTTTATTTCACAAAAGAATGTCTTAGCCATCCTTTTTTTTCTCCTTTTATTAAATAACAAAATAAAATTAAAAAACAAAAAGGATTTCTTAAGATTCTATTCAAATAAACAGTTTTATTGAAAACTGTGGCCACATAAGTACAGGTAAATTAATCTAACTGCTATTAAAATATGAAAATATTTTTAAAATATTAAAGTTTAAGTTTTGTTTAAAGTTAATATCTATGAAAAAGCCAAACAATATCTTCTTCGAAAATATTTCCATTACTTTGTATTAATAAACAAAAAACTAATTATTCAATATCTAATAGATAAAACATTGGTATCTTATGATGAGTAAAATCAAGGAGATTTTTGCAATGATTTTAATAATTCCGCAATTATATGAACTGGAATGTTTTATACTGTTATCTAAATAATAAGTTTCTTAAATTTTTTCAGATTAAAATTATAACTGAAAATGCAGTATAAATAGAATATTAAAATTTCATATACATATTGCACACACACACACACACACACACACATATATATATATATATATATATATATATATATATATATATATGCATGTACCTATATTACAAATATACGTACATACTTCCTTGTTCAATATTATCAAAACTTAGAAAAATAAAGAGATCTTAAAACGTGTACTCATAGTAATGAAATTTTTTAATATCTTTTTAATTTTCTACTTTAAAGTATAATAAGATAAATCACTTTCTATTTATTATTTTGTAAATGTAAACTGAAATATCTTACATATGAATAATACTTTTGTAATCTTTTGAGAAAAAATAAATAAATAAAGCAGTTTAACGTATATTTAAATTGTAATTTCATTCAAATAAGAATTGATAAAATTTTGAAATCATATTTACCACAGAAATTAATAAAAACAGATTAAACATTTCTTAAAAGTTATTATTTAAATTAAACAATCATTAAAATTAAAACATTTACTCGAAAGGGAGTTTCTTATGCAATAAAGAAAAAAAAATCTTCCCAAATTTTTGAATTTTAATTATTCCTAGTTCTGAGGAAGAAATCAAATATGTATTATGATGTCCTTTCGAGCTGAGGACTAGTAACCCAATTTAGTCATCATAAAACAATTAGAATAAAAAGTCAAATAACTGATATGATATTATAAAGGATGACATGAAAGATAAAAAATAATTTTTATACATTTATTTATAATTTATAAAAAGCTGTGATTTTGAATTTTGTTTTAATAATTGTTATAAATTGTCAAAAATAAGATTATTATTTTTAAGTTTTAGTTTTTAATATAATATGAATTTTTCATTGTGATCTCTAATGTATAATTATTTACAGATTGTTATTACTTTTGTGTTGGTGGCAGCTGCTGCTGGTAGTCATTATGAAGACCATCATGAGGTAGTGAATATTCAGTATTTAACACTAACTTTTTTTCACAAAACTGTATTTTTGTCTCATTGTATGAAAGTTTCATACATTGAGTAGTCTTAGTGCAAAGTAATTTACTCTCAAAACAGTTCCATAATAATATAAGTCTAATTATTTAAAACTATATTGGATCCATCGTAATATTATTGAATATACTAATATAAGTGAAGTTTGATGAATGGTTTCACAGAGATATACAGAATTAAGAAATAGATTCCATAAAATTTATATTTATTTCTATATTAGTTTATATAATTACATAATACTACAATTAAATTTTTATATCCCTTTATTCACGTATTGTTGGATATTCTAAACTTTGTTGATTGGAATAATCCTTTAGAATACAGTATAATGTAGTAATTGCCAACGATTGCGTTTTCCATCAAGTTCACAACACATTTCCTGTTAAATCAATCATTTTTTCTCATTTTAATTTCAGTTCTTTGTTATCTAACAACAAATTCAATGATTGGAGGTATAGGGTTAGAAAAAGGAAACATTTTTCCTATAATTTTATAATTCAAACAATCCTATCTTCCAAAAAATACAAAATAAGTTCAATAAACATTCACGTAAAGCACTTCATTGCATTACAGAAAAAAATACAAGTAGTTAAAATTGGATTTTTATTCATTATAATATATAATAATGCTTTAGTCTGTCTACTAATTATATAACCTACTTAAGCAGTTTTGTATTTCTGAAAAAGTAATATTTTATATTCAAAACTATATTAATTAATTTAAATATTTTAAATACTTCGCTAGAATATTTTGAAACAATGAGATGGAGATAATGGCTTTTTTACTCAATTGCTTAACATTTTTGCCATGTAAAAGTATATCAGCAATTAATCCAAAAACAACCTGAAACTAATAATTTCCAATATTAAATTTCATCTGAACAAGTATTTCTACTGTGAAACAATGATATGGCATTTACTAAAAGGACAAATGAAATTTAATTAACTTCAAATTATCACGTACATTCTTTCAATTAATTATTAGAATAAAAGGAATAAAAGAATTTGGTTATAATTTGTAGCCTAATCTTAAGTAGGGATTCAAATAAAAACCTGTCATTCAGTACATATCTCTCATAATTCACTGCGATAAAAGTAGTACATAGAAATATCAGTACATAGAAATTTCAATTTGAATTCTATAATTTACGATCATTTTTGTGCATTTCCGTTTATTAATTTGTATCATTGTATAGTGAAATTTGAAAAAGAAAATTAAGTAAAAAATTTTTTTTTAGGTAACAGTATACGAAAACTATTTCATTAAAGAAGTTTTTTCAGATTATTATTCCACTGAAATTGGTTAAATAAACATGTTTCTATTTTAGTTTAAGCAACAAATTCATCCTATTTTTAATTGAAAAGTGTTATTAAAATAACGAAAGTAGATCTTTAGCAAAAATAATTACCTTTATCTAAAGAATTTTTCAATATACAGTGTAAAGAAAAACGATTATTATAGTTTCAAATTTTTAGCTTATTTATTAATTTCTGTAAAAAGTATGGGTAAGTAATGTAAGATATCGTAATTAAAATTCAGTATACTATAGTTTATGATGAAAATTTACAAATTCATTCATTAATAATAGCAATATTTTATTATTACTGAAATATATTTAAGGAAAATCTTTTAATTTTAAAATATATATATATTTGCATAAGTAATCAGAAATTGATAAATCTCTGATTAATTAGGTAAATTTAAAATATTTATTGATTTCATATTTTGTCAGTATTCCGATCACAAATTATATATCAGTTTTACATTGATTATTTTACAACTTAAAGCCAAGTACACAAATTGAATTCATTTTTATTGGATTCTAAAGACCAAAAATATAGAAAATGTTTTACAGAATGATACACATATTACATTTTTAGCTTGTGAATTTTTAATTTTCAAATATGTTCTTATATATTTGTAAGCTAATTTACCAAAGAAGCTGTATTTAATTACAATAAGCATTATGCACAAATATTTTTTTTATTTTGCTGGAGTTATTTTAGAATTATAATAAATAAACAGAATTTTTTATTATTTACATCAAAATGTAATCTTTGTTCTTCTTTGTCAGCACCATGCTCCTCAACCATACAAATTTGGTTACGAAGTCAAAGATCACGAGGGCTCTCAATACAGACACGAAGTGGGAGACGGACACGGAGGAGTAAAAGGCAGTTACGGATACGTCGACCATAAAGGGATCCACAGGGAAGTTCACTACGTTGCGGACAAGAGCGGATTCAGGGCTGAAGTCAAGACCAATGAACCTGGAACAGCAAATCAGGATCCAGCTGACGTCAAGGTCCATTCTCATGCATCTCATCATCATCATCAAGAACCTCATCATGTCCATCATAATCATCATGGTCATCATGCTCATCATAACTTTTAAACTCGTTAATATTCTCTAACTCAACTTATAGAATCTATTGACGATTAATTCTCTTTCAAAAATGTAATTGCGTATTAATTTTAACTTATCAACTAAAAATTCAAAAATGAATAACAGTTTAAGGTTTTAAAAATAAAAATTAATATTATGTATTTAATTTCCAGTTTTTTGCATGGCTAAATAATGCATGCAAAAGAAAAAGTTGAAATTAATTTAAAAAGCATAAATATCATGTTGCCTTCACTGTTGCTCTATAATTCGGTTTTGTCGCGATATGTTTTCTGTTATGTCTGAAGTGCCAAATGCTTTAAAAATGTAGACGTGCTGCTTTCTCTGCATTAAAATCTTGCCAGGATTAATTAGATAATTAGTAAATTAGTTTCAAGGGCTGCATGGTTTTAGCTACGGATATTTAAAATAAGTTTATGTGATTATTTATATTTATTTGTTTGTGCTTTTGTATTGTGATAGTAAATAAAGGGAATCTGATTTCATCTGTTGTTTAAATTCTTACTTTTACTTTAAATTAAGTCATCTATTTACAACTATATCCTATAACAATTATTAACATATAGTGGTTATAACAAAAGTATTAAAAGCGTTTCAAATTAGAAATTTTAATCCTCATACTTATTCATTATTTATGTAACCAAGAAATGATAATCTAAAGAAATTTATAGACACAAAAATTTATATAAGACCTTTTATAATTTAACCAACAAAAATACAATTGTCTTTTATCACAATAATTTTTATAATACTTTAAGTTACAATAAAGTGATTAAAAATATTCAGATTTTACTTAATATAAAATCATTTTATTGATATAGAGCTTATTCCTAAAACTATATATTATCCAAAAGATTTAAAATTAAAGTTTAAATAATGTATCGCTATTTAATCTAAAATTTTAGCTTTGAAAATAATACTCGTTTACCTTCCTCAAAAACTTGTTCTTTGATACATTAAACATATAAACTAAATGTGTGTAAAAACATTATGTGTTACTAGTTTTTTGTGTATAAAATTTTTATGTATAAGAATTTCATGTATTACGAAATTTTTCAGTATTCGTTAATATCATTTTCTTTCAACTCTAGAACCTGGAATTTTAGTTACATCTTTACAAATTCCTTATTTTTAAGTTCACAATATTTTTTATATTTAGTTTTAATTCATTATTAAATAGTGTGGTTACTTTTGAATTACTTATTATGAAAATTGACCATTATAACATTTTAGACGTAAGTCATTAAATTCAACAACTCTTCATTATTCAATTTTCTATTGTTCGTTGAAAAATACATGGAATAAAAATAATATTTTTAAAAATACAAGAATTTAGATCGTGTTAAAGAACCATGAAATTTGTATAACTGGAATGATAATTTCCGTCATTTTTCTCGAATCAATTAAGAGATTAGTACAGAAGTTAATCCCGCAAGTGGTGTAAGGAGAATCTCTTATACCCCATTACTGAAACATATGGATTTTGGTTTCATTTTTGGAGTAAATTTCATATGTATAGGAATAATATTTTTTAAATAAAATTCTCTTTACACTGGGTAAATCATTGCTTATTGCAAAATGCTAACGTTAATGCTAAAATGCAAAATCATTTTACATAAAATTAATAAAAATAGTTCAAGTTATTAAAAAATTTTAATTTAAATATATTTTTAGTTTAGTTTTTGATTAATTTTTTAAACTATATCAATCAAAATTGCTTATATGCAGGACACTATTATGCAGTTTAATCCTAACATGGGGAATCCAATGAAATAATGAAACTCTTACTCAAAATTGTAAAATTTACATTATTGTTTAAAATAAATAAGTTAAAGACAATGATAAAATAAGCTTTATTTCCAATAGCCAGGTTAACGATAATATAAAAACAACAAACAAGTAGACGGAAGAAAAGAAAAAAAGTCATCGACCTATACGTAATCAGGCATCCCAATAGCACTTCGTTTATGAGATGCCTAGAATTTTTTTACACCGTTTTAGTCTGGTCTCTATCCAAATTCCATCGTTGCAAAGTGAGCAGGCTGAGCTCCACATGACAGTGACCGTTTACTTATATCTATACTATATAAGTGAGCTGCCAAGCAGTTGGGAGCATTATTCAGTAAAACATTGGCAACAGCTGTGGGGTGGAACCAACCAGAAATGCCCTGGATAATCCTCAACCAACACTTAGTGTAATGTTTATTTATTAAATCTTTATGGACGCTAATGGTTGAAGTGTTTTTAACTATAATTTTGGCAGTGGAAAAATAAAATCCACTTTTAATCCTTTGTAAAATCATAGACCACTTTTTTGCTAAGACGTTGGCTTGTTTGTTTCCATCCACATCACAATGAGCAAGGATCAAAGAGAGAGTAACATGAATTTCTTTTTTCATGAGCTGCTGCCGGAAAATTAACCAATGTAATACTTCCTAAGATTTATCAGGAACATTAGAGGAAATACTCTGCCTTCGAATCAGATAATATTGTAACCCCCCAAAAGGCCAAATCTCTAATAAGAAGTATCTGCTGAACTATTTTAATTGGAGCTCATCCTCAAAAACTAGAATGTCCGCAAAGAATATAAATCAAAAAGATCTCGCAAAACTTTCCCTCACAAATGTTTGTTGATGTATGATGCATCTGAACGAGATCCATTGGTATAAAGTTTGAGGCGTTAGGGTTTTGGATATCGAAGTTCTAAAGTCTCCAGCATCATAGAGTGATAAATTTAAGGAGGATATTTTCTTTTCTAGGCAGGACAATAAAGCTCATAATGGGCGATTAGTATTAGAAAGTCACAAGGGCTTATAGGCTTCACTGAATCTTGTAGCTCACCATTTAGGTTATAAATAAAGCGTTGTTCCAGGACTTTCTGAATAAATCAGTTTGGGTCCTTAAATTTCTGTGTTGGGGCTTATTGCTCCTCCAGAAAATACCACTAATTCTTTTTACACTTTAATATAAAATAGTAGCTCATTACTTTATCAGTGTTACAGAAGGTTTATTTTCTGTCAAAAGTAACATTGCATTAATCGGTTTTTAAAGAGACAGTTATTACACGAATTTACAGGTTTTGTACGGTCTCCAGCTTTTCAGACTGTTTAGAAACAGTAAAATAGATTTTATAACAATTTAAAACAATATTATTAATTCTATATATATTTTAATTATTACCTGTATAAATAAAAACCTAGACGAACTATCTCAGTGCCACAATCTCGTTTTTCAGAGTTTTAGAAACATGTACTAGATTCAGTCCCAGTTATTGAACAATGTGAGATGAATGTTGCTTTCTGCATGTGTATCGTTCCGAGTGGTTGCTTTTGAGTTCACATGCTATCGTTTTTGCTATACCTGAGTTCACATGCTATCTGATACCAATATCTTTGAAATGTTCTGCCACATTGCAAGCTAAACTATACTAAATAGGTTGGGTACAGTATGGTTTAAATTAAACCTTCACTCAAAACAGAATCTTGTAGCTGAAACGATTAAATCGTTTGAAAGCAAATTTTGTATATGATACATACATTTGATGTACTCAATGAATTTCCTAGCTTCTTATTTGAATGAGATTATCTAAAGTATGTTTTTTACATAAAAAATGACAATATAGTTAAAAATTATGAATGCAGACTTTAAAAGCCATGATGATGATTCCAAGCAAATTTTACATAAATAAAATGTTCAGTTGATAGGACATATGTTCAATACATTACAAATTTCTTGAAAAATAATAAAAAAATCCTAGAAAATGCATACAAACCCTTGATTTTAGATGCATAATATTGAAGAGTAAGTTAAGTTTAAAAAGATTTACAAATATTGTGAAGAGCTTTTTACTAGTTTGAATTAACTATTCTCTCCCATTACCATACCTCACAGGATTGGTATAAAAACTACTCATTCTATGCACAACAATTCAGGTAGTTTAATGTTTCTTTAATAATATATGCAACATTTGCATGAAAAACGTTACTGACTATTCGATAACTTTAGAAATTAGATATCATAATGGTTTCTGAAAATACCATAAAAATTAATATTTTTACATAATTTAAAAGTGCTTTATTTAGGAAGATCGCATACTTCAAAAAATTAATTGGAATTCTTAACCCAAAAATATTATAATCACCATTTGAATGAAGGCTCTATTAATTTTTGGCTATTTGTAATACTCATAAATTTTTTTAATTAAAACTTTTGATATAAACTTTTACTATAGTTAATAATCATTTTTTTAAATTATTCTGTGTTCATCTATGTTTTCTAAATAATCCCACAGTATATTTCCAAAATGATTCTATAGAAAGAATAACATTAATTTTTTTATCTAAATATTCCACTGAAAAATAATGTTTCCATCAAAATCTTTGATATATATGATTGATTTTATTTATATCAATAGATTCCATACGTTCTTGAAGATTTTGAACTAGAGCAGTCTTAATGTCTTTTTAATCTCTATTTATAAACAAATTATTAGTCTAGTAACAATCTTGTTGGTAATTATTGTAAGATTTTACACTTACATAAATGTAGTTTACAAATTGAATCCCACTGGAAATATTGCAGTTAAATAAAGACAAATAAAATATATTATAATCTGCTTTCAGTCTTTTATAAAAACATGTTCCTCATAAAGTTTCAATTTGTATAATTTAAAGCAGTGCAGAATAAATCTATTCATAAATTTATATGAATTTTTAATTTTTTCGCCATATGATATTTAAGACTACTACTCAAAAAGAAAGTAAAGATGCAAAAAAAAAAAAAAAAAAATTAGGAAACCCCATTATGGAATAGACGTATAAATCATAAAATGGAGATTACGCATACAACAAAATCAGTATTAAAGAACAAAAAATATGTGAGAAATTTCAATATTAGTAATGATAGAAAGAATTTGAAATTGGTCTAGTAATTAAAGATAATTTTAAAGAAATAACTGAAATAACTGTAAGGATATCTAACACAGGATATTTTTCTTGGAAATGAGAAGTGAAATGTTATGCTATTTATTATTAAGGTTATGCTAGTTTATAAGTTATTTATTTTGAGTTCTCCTAAAATAATTTATATTGTTCTACATATTTATTTTTGGCTGGATACTGTGAATAATTGGATTTTAACTGATCAATGTCAAATACAACTTTTAATATATACTCCAAGCAAATAAAAATATTTTATAAATACTATTTTTTGTATAGATAGTTAAGACTTAATGTAGAAAACCCAAATAAACACGTCAAATCAAATGAAATTTAAAGAAAATAATTTCCTTAAAAAAACTTAAATATTTTGAAGCAAACCTCACCAAAATTGAAAGGAATTTCAAAAAATACAACGATTAAAATAATAATAGATGTAAAAAAATGAATTATATATATAAGGTAATGAATAACTGTGGAACATTTTGAGAAATTTAAAAAAGTTTTAAAAATTTATTTTCAGAAATCTTATATTATTATGAATCTTATATATATATATGGTTTCAAATTTGAAATGAAACATTTTAGTTATCGTTACAATTGAGAAAAAAGGATTCAGAGGTCAAAATTTTAATCATGCAGATTTATGCTATCTGGAAAGATAACATTTTGCATTAAAATAATGTATTACCATTTTTTATTTGGTCTATTACTTTATAAGAAAATAGTGTTAAAAATGGAAGTTAATAAAGAGAAAATATATTACATTCACAGTCTCTTGGATAAAAACGGGTTTGGTGTTAATGATCCCGATATTAAAATGGTGAATTATGTGTAATTTTGGTTTCATCGATAGGCCATGGGTTCTCCTTCAAGTATATTAGATGTTAAAGAAGTTTCTAGCACAGGTAGACC
Source organism: Latrodectus geometricus (assembly GCA_026290005.1). NCBI lineage: Eukaryota > Metazoa > Arthropoda > Arachnida > Araneae > Theridiidae > Latrodectus > Latrodectus geometricus. The sequence continues at coordinate 18,636 of JAPDSC010115274.1, forward strand.
CATCATCAAAAATATTGATAAAATAACAAAAATGTTCAAAGCTGTCTAGAATATGAGCTGTCCAGAAGCTAAATATCATGCACAAAACAGTTTAAAATCATTTGCACTCAGATAGTCAAAAACATTCAAATAAATCATAGAAATTCATGTAAAAACAATGGATTTCTTTTTCCCCAATATAATATTTATACTAACTATAATATGCTAGCTAAATTTAAACAAGTTACTTACAATTAAGTTTTTAGAATATGAATTGTCAATAATCAAGCATAAAGAAATTCGTTGGATTTTTAGAATTAGACCACAGTTATTAATTTCAACGATAAAAAATTAAAAGTCAAACAATGATAAATGATAATTTCTCACTAATCGGAAATCGAATGTGGTATGAAAATTATTTACATATTTGATCTCATAAAAAATGCAGTCAAGCGGAGATGCATCAAACAGTGAAAGGAACGGACAGAAATTTCTGACCCGTGACGCTTTAAATTCTGGATTTTGATTACCGATTAAGCACCTAATTGTGTTAAGTACCATAGTTTACTGTTCGAATTAGCTTTAGTATAAAAGCTTCCAACAAACTTACTTTGTCACAACTTCCACTAAATCTTGTTATCACAACAGCAGTTTATAGGAGTTAAAGTAAAAAGGAATATGCACGTAAAAGTAAGTAACTTAATAATTAAAAGTCTTTAGATAACTTTATATTCTAATGAAATGTTCTAAAATTTAAATCACTTTAGCAGTATTACTTACAATATTTAAGGATGTATATTTATCAAGCATGCTTCTTTTTTATTAGATTGCAAATGCATGAAACTAGTAAGAATCTTATGCACAGAAATTGAATAGGATTATGAATTATTCAAACAATTCTCAAATTCATACTTCAAATTAATTAAAATTTAATTTAAAATATGTTAATTTTTAATTTATAATATGTTAATATGTTTAATTTAAACTATGTTAATGTAAATTAATTAATTTAAAACATGTTAATAAATTTTTTAAAAATATGTTTTTAATTTATTTGTAGTAATTAGTAAATTACGATACTGTTTAATTCTCATACATTTTAATAAATATTTTGCTGAAATACGAACAATGTTTAATTTTTCTGATAACTATCACTTTATAACTAGGCCTTTTTTATTTTAATGATGCTAATAATTTCTAAAAGAATAATTAAATTTATCATGATGCATTTTATAAAATAGTACTCATAATTATTAAATATTTTATTGTATTATAAAATCTTGACATAAATAAAGCATATAATCATTTATCAGTAAAATATACAAGAGAGAGAATTCAATTTATAAGAATAATAAATAAAAGTTTTGGTAAATTATAAGTGAAAATAGTATGATTATTTTAAATATATTTGTTTTATATTTGACGGAGAAACAAATATCTAAGAAAAATTTATTAACTAAATGTAATGTAATAATGTTTTTAATCTTGTATTAAATACTATCGTTTTTATTATATATTGTTGTTAACATTTTTATTTAAAACTGCATATAAACCTTAAAAAGTTATAATACTTTCGTTTATTACAGAGAATAGCACATGAAAACAATATTGAATATATTATTTAATTAGTTTTATTATAAGTCTAAATAACTGCAGCTTAAAATATTTACTATTTAATATTAATTTTTACTTTAAGACTAATAATACAATATGTAGTTTCATATAATAACAGCACAGTGTGAACAGAAGAATCTTACTTTTCAGATTGCTATTGCTTTCGCTCTGGTGGCCTTTGCTGCAGCCAGCCATCATGAAGATCATTATGAGGTAAGTACCAGGATTATTTTAAAGGGTATTTATTACTTTGAAATCAATTTCTTATTTTAAATATTATTAAATATTTCTTATTACAACTATAAATAAAATTCAATAATTTTGGGTTTAAAATGTTTCTGAATTGTCCTCTGTAGTGGAATAAATTCTTGAAAACTACTAAATAAACTTTTAAAATAATGTTATATTTTTTAAAAAATGTGTCATTATTTTAGAAGAGAATAAAATTGCCTATTTCATTATTAGTCTCTTATTACAAAATTATTATTTTTAACCTGTGAATATAATTCACACAAAAATGTTCTTCATAATATTAATTTTTAAGAAACCTTTATTTTATAAAACAATTTCAATAGTAAAGCAAAAGCCTTAAAAATATGATAATTTTTTAAAAAACCACTTCCTTGTTAAGTAGCAGCTCAATAATGAAATTAAAGTAATTCTTATATATTAAAAATTTCAAAAATAAGTTTTTTTTTTTTTTTTTTTTTTTTTTTTTAAGAAAAAATCAAATTTTTGCGAAAAAGAAATTTTAACTGACATTTTATGCAATTTTTCTTTTAATATGAGAAAGGAATCGA
>JAPDSC010115277.1:0-48256 GCA_026290005.1 Latrodectus geometricus
GAAAAGAAGTTAATTGTTTGGTTTGTTTGTCACTTTATTGTCATTTTCTGTTAACAAAGATAATTCACCTATTTTCCTACAGTTCAAAGAGATTTCCGTACCATTTCAATGCCTGACATCACAAAAAAAAAAAAAAAAAAAAAAAAAGATATAAAACTTTGAAAATTAAAACATTATTATTATATCTATTATTTCATCGTGTCTTTTTAATGTTGTTTTATTTTTCTAATTTTTTTTCTACCATTTTCTAAAGAAGCATTGGAAGATTCAGTATTTTAAAGGAATTAATTTGTGACACTATAGTTACTCATTGCCTTAAAGAGCTAATTGGATCTGCCATATAAAGAAGATTCTAAACTGTTACAAACATCCATGCTTTAGGTTGTATTTGAATTTCTTCGTAGTTGAATTGACACCAACCATTTATCTACCAGCTCAGCTAGTTTGAAACTATGGATTCTAAAAATAGTTTCAGAATTCGTTTACTTAATTTTAGTATTATTTCCTTGTAAACCAAGTTGAGTTTTAAAATTTTCAGATTTTTGTACTTTTTGTTTTAAAAAGTGATGAACGATTAAATAATTACTAAATAAATGCTATAGTATATGCAACATCAAACACCAATTCTCTGGCTTTAAGACTTCTGTAAATTATTTTGCCCCTCATATCGAAATTTCAATTAGCTTTCATTGAAATTTTGTATTGGAACACAGTCTAATGATGCATATTTGCACCCAATTATTAAAAAACATTTATTTATTATTTGATATAATATTTTGCCAATTTAATCTATGACCGAAGTATTCAGTAACAGATTTCATTATAAACTTGTATCTTATGCTTGGTCTTATAAATCAGTTTAAGATACTAATCTAAAAATTTAATGGTGCGTGAAAAGTAATTTTTTTATGACTTCATTTAAATTCCTTTTTATCATTAGATTTCATAATTTTCAATTATGAAATCTAATGATAAAAAAGCAACATAATGATAAAAACGCAACATTAATGTAAAATTAAAACAATAACTTTCGAATTTAAAAATTAATCTCAAATTTAAAAAAGAACATTTTTTTAATTTGAACATTTTTCTCAACATCAACTTAAAACATTTTTTTCGTCTTATCTTACAATTCGTGTTTCAATCGTATATTAAAATTTTCTGAGATACAATTTATTTTGCGTTTAAAATAGTTTATAGCGGTATTTATATCCTGAGCAATATGAAAATTATCAATGATATAATTCGCTTTCTAGATAAAAAAATTTGTGAAAGGATTAATGATAAACTGAAAATCTCATACGAATCTTAAAGACAACTATATTACAGTGCATAATACAGAACACTTGTGTGTAATGCAAATCGATTCTTCGATACTACTTTTAACATTTGTGTTAACATTCATACAAAAAATCGAAACCAATTTTGAGTATTTTTAAGCTAAAATATCATGAAAAAATGTAAGAAAAAAATTTAATTTTATCTTTTTCAAAATAAGATAAAGATTAATATTATTATAATTAAATATATTTTAAAAAATATATCATTTTCATACATTCAAAATTGAAATTTAGATGTTATTAGTTGCAAATGGAAGTCATATAATCAAGAGGCAAAATGTAATTATGATATTAAACGATATTAAAAATTGATAATTAATATAAAACACTTTTGACAGTTTAAAATATAAACTGATGAATTTTGATGTTAAAATAATTCAATCAAGTTAATCTGATCACCAGGGGTTAATCTTTTCATACATAATTTATGGTAAAATTCGATTTATAATAAACATTTTGAATAAAAACACTTTATATTAAAATCAGTTTCAAACTTTTCGACAGTACGCTGAAAGTGTTGAAAGTTAGAAATAGAATAACAAGATTTGAAATGACTGTGGATCCAGGAATGGGGACACCACCTAACTAAACTGCAGCTTCTTTTAAAGAAAATATTTACAAATACGACTTCAAATATGAATTTATTGCAGTTCTTGGTATTTCAATAAATCTACGGCCAGTTAAATAAACGTTAAAAGTAAATATGGTGTTATGATATCATATGAAACAAGATAATTATTTAAAATGTGAAATCACAAGATTGAGTTTCGAAAAATATTATGGCTTCTCCGAAAAATACTTTAACAACTTTGCAATGCATTTAATGTATCTCACTTGATGGGAAAATTTCCTGTGTTTAAAATACCAACTTAAATGGCTGATTGCATATTTGTATTTAATGTGGATACTTTTCTAAATTTTAACCATGGTTGCCTTTCCCAAATTTAATTTTTGCTTTTTATTTTATATTTGAAAAACTACCTTTTGTTCAAGATTTTCTGAAAAATGTTTAATTTATTATTTTATTTATTTATTTATTTTTTTGACTATAAAATTAGGAGTATTTTTTTTCCAAGAATAAATTTTACAAACTATTTATTATGCAAGTGTTGTTTCCGTTAAAGGTTGATTTATTTCTCATTAATGAATATTTTTAAGGGAAAAAATTATAAAATCTTATATACTAAGCAACTTTGCATCTATATACAAACTTATATACAATACTAAATAACTACAAATTTCATTCATTTTTATTTAGTATAGATATAATTTTAAGTGTCATTTATATTTTTTAATCCTTAACAAAAATTTCCGAAACTATTATTAAAATTTTGTATACATTAAGAATTCTTCTCAAAATTTAATAAAGCAATTTAGTTTCCAGAGATTTTAATTAAATATTTAAAAGCATAAATATTTTTGTCTCGCTTTAATATTTGAAGATTTAATAATTAAAAAATTTTTTTTTTAAATTTTAATAAGAAATAAATTTTTACATTAAAAATAAATAATTGTTGTTAAAGAATTCTAAATATCTTATTAAAACTAAAAAAAAGTATTTTAAACTTTGAAAATGAATTGAAGTACATTTTATCTCATAAAATCTTGTATTAGGAGTATATTAAATGCTGAGGATTTTACTTATTCCTATTTTTTTTAAATTAGATGCAAATATTGCTTTAATAAAACATAAAATAGTGATATTATGATTTTAAAATTTGCAATTAAAAGTTCTAAGTAATAGTTATATATATTAATAACATAAAATAATGTATATTAATATAAAATAATTATTTAAATACTTATTCAATATATTATAAAAACTAGCTGCTGATCTTAAATTTTTAATAAAATAACGTAGTCCTCAAAAATATGTAGACTATTCTGAAGGTTTCTTACCATTTTCAATAAATTTCAAGAGCATTTTGTAAACTACTATTTGTGTGATTATCCTTTAAATTAATTGACTATCCACTATTATGATTATCCTCTAAATTAATAATGCTAGCTCTAGGCTATTATGTATTTAAAATTCTTACTGAAATATTATTTTGCTTAAATTGCTTGTTAAAAAAAAGCATCTATATAATAAGTTGTATATCTAGATAAGTTGCAAAAGCTTTTATAGAACCATAATTCACTTTTGCGAGGAGTTGATATTCACTACACACAATTATGTATTTTGGAGTTTCATACCCCACGTTATTAAATTCAATCATTCTATAACAGCAGATTAAAATTTAGTTTACTATTACAATTAGTTACTGGTAACTGGTTACTATGAAACAGAAGTGGTTATGCTTTTGCTTATATAAATTTCAAAATTTCACAGTTTAGATTACAAAGTAAACAATAATATATCAATTTTAGCATCATAGCGGAAAAAGGTTATAGAACTTTCATGATAATTAAAGAGGGTCATTTAAAATTGAACTAATTTTGAATGAAAATTCTGTTGATCCAATTTACAAATTTAAAATTAATTAAATACGAAATTATATCCCCAAAGACAAAACTCGTTCGCTAAAGTGAGTTTATTTTTTCCTTTACAAAAAAAGTAATTCTAATCAAGAATGTAATTTGCTTTGAAGAAAATGTAATTAGCTTGATTTAAATGAATAAAATACTCACGTCAAATAAATTGTAGAGAAAAAATTGAGATGACAAAACAGAATAAATCAGACACTTTATAGTAAGCTAATGTGGTTGGGGTTCTTAACACAAAACGTAGATAATAACACTTCAATTAAGATCCAAGGAAGCGGATAAAGGACTAAAAATCGTTGCGAAATAAATTCATTCTTTAACAATTTATGTTTGAAACTTATATGTTTGAGTTTAGTAGCTTTTTCCTAAAGCAAAATTTTGATTTTAATTTCATATTTTTGATAAGTTTTACTTGAGAAAGTGAAACTTTCTCAAGTAAAAGAGGAAAAAATATTGAATAAATAAAAAGTCAATGAACATTTCAAACCGTCAAAAACCATTCTTTTGAAAATTCCTATCTTTGGTTTTCTATCTTTGGTATTTTTTGAGCAATTAAAAAGGAAACTTACATTTCGGATTCAATAAACCTAATCTTAGAAATTTTAACAATAAATTAGAAATATAATTTAGTGAACGTAGCATTCATTAAACATATTTATGTAAACTTTCAATTTAATTACTTTGTAAAATTTTGAAATTATTTTATACCTTTTTCATTATCTCCTTTATATAGATGTTCCTTTTCCATATAAATTGTATAGTATAATTAGCAAAAACATTAATAGATGTTGTGATTTCTCAAAAATTTCAAAAATAATTCTTGAACTATTTTGATGTTAGTAATGAAAAATAATTTGGATTCAAAATCTAGTTTTCATAATTTTTAATCAAAATTTTAAAGTTTTTGAATGAAGTTAAGTTTTTATAACAAACTTATTTGTTATTTTCATTGTCTACTTCAAATCTACAAATTTAAATATCTTTGATTAATGCGGGTATTCGTTTTTGTAAATTCAATATTTTCACAATTATTTTCGTTTGGACATCTTCCATTTGAATTAAATTTTATTAACAAGAAATACTTTTTTCTTCATTGCTCTTATGTATATTATGATTTAAAACCTTGTGAAAAATACCTAAAAATTCACTTAATGGTTAGAGCTCTGTCTCAAGAAAATCTATGATTTGATTCCTTAATAATAATAATTAGCATAACTTTTAAATATAGATAAATATTATTTTGTTATAACATATAGTTAACATAACTTTTATAAATAGTATTTAATTGTAAAAAGAGAATTAATTTAAGGCAGCAACACTGAAATTTATTTAACATCCTTTTTTTACTTAAAAGCTGTAATAGATTCTCAGTAAAATCTTGAAAAATCTTTGATTACATATTATTAGTGTTATGCAGTAAAATATTTTTTTACTATAATTAATATAATGTATGATCATATGCGACAAAGTATTTGATAGCAAAAACGTAACTTTTTTTTATAAAGTAAACCTCTTATATTATCTGAGTTGAGAATTTAGAATAGGAATTAAATTTTTGTTAACTAAGAAAGTTCATTTGCTAAATGAAATTGCACATGATTTCCTTATTGTTTTATAAGAATAGATCAGAATATTCTTCTTTGCCAGAAGATAAGACTTTAGTTATGTTCCATTATTTTATTTTTTGTATTTACTACAAATAAATGTGAAAACATTTCATTTCAAAGGCAAATTATAGAGAATTGAAATGTTGAACCATTGATAACTAATACTTTTTAATATTAGCTATCAATGATTCAACATTTCAATTCAAGTTTTGTTCAACATTTCAATTCAACAATTGTTAGTAACTTCTGGAATACATTTATGAAAAATTGTTTCAATAATATCGCATATAATACGTGTTCAAAATATTCCAGTGGTTCAATTCCTTATGAAAAAATTTCTTTAATAAACAAAACAATAACAATTTTTAATTAAATAATTAAATTCAAATTAACTAAAAGAAAAATAGTTTTACCAGTATTTTAATGCAAAGGATACAAGTTGTATATTCTTTAACACTAATTTCCAATGCTCTGAGTTCAATTATTCAATGAAACTAATGTATAATCAGAATTGAATATTTTTTAGTTCGCAGATAACTGTTCATCAATCAAAGCAATATTTTATTAGAATGTCCTAACTAAATTTTAAAAACATATTTTATCACTGAAAAAATAATTATTATCTTCCGTTTTTGCTCTCAGAATCAATGTAATGGATTTTTAATCAAATAATACTTATAAGATTTTTGTAAATTATTCGCTAAACGAAACTTATGTAATTCTAAATATTTTACAATAACTTACAGAACATCGTAAACTTAACTACACTATTGAAAGGTTTCCTGTAAAAGATGAATTCAAATATTTAAACTATATGGGCGTAAATTTAAAAATATTTTACACTGAAACTATTTGATTTATTTGATTTCTAAATACCTTGTAATGTTTAGATATAACATAGATATGATTTATTATAACATTTTAAAATAAGCAATTCATTTCTGTTTAATGGACTATTATATACCTTTAATATAGAAGAGTATTATGTTTACTAGAAGGAATTAAGTTCATATACAGTAATATACCAGAAACATTCGCTATTTGAAAGATTTCTTTTAAATATACATACATATATATATAGATATATTCTTTACTCATATCATCATAATAGTAAGAACAGTAAGTAAATGAAGGAGTCTATAAAAAGTTTTCTTCCATTTAGTTATTATTAAATAATAATGTACTTCCATTTACTTTTGGGATAAAAAAATATTCTACATAAGCGAAAAATATACGCTTAATTAATTTAACAGAATAACCAGTTCACTGTCCTATTTCTCTCAGTCCATAGATATTTATTAATTGTGGATTAATCCACAATAACAAATATCTACAGAAATCAGTAACGTTTGTAGACAATTATTAGTTTGAACTTAGCTAATTTGCTTAAATTGGTCAAACTCTGATGATATTTTAATACAACAAGAAAACAAAGTGTTGTGATTTATTCCCAAAAATCTCTTTCTTATAAAGTGCATCAAATTTGTAAATTTGAAAATCATTAAATTTTAAGTCATTTCGCACTATGAATATTCCAATATTAAGACACCTGTAGCTATCTTAACTAATCATTTATTATTAATTGAGTTAAAACATTTATGTGAAGTGAAGAGATTTAAAGAAAAATTTAAATACCATTTTTATACTAGTTTTATTAAAGTAGATTTTAAATCATTTTATTTTTTAATATTTACTGTTTTAATTCTAAGTTTCCATAATAATAATAAGATGAATTTGAACAAAGCAAAAATTTTTTATGAGAAAATTAAAAGTGTATTTTTAATGTGTGAATTAGCTTTTGTTTAGGTATAATTTTTAAATACATTCCATATACTTTAATTTAACTGCGCCGATGGTTTTACCATTAGTTTTCGTTTTGAATTAATATTTTTTATGCGTCACCATTACCGCTTCATATTTCGCAGTCCATGGAAGTCCCAAGATGCGACACGATGAAAAAGTATTATAATATAAAATTCAGTAAAAATAAATATAATTTTATGCTTATTCTTCATTAATAAAAAATTAGTTTTAATTTAAATAATGATGATATTTAAATCAATTTTATAGCTTCACTTATTGCAAGAAACATTGGATGAAAAAATTTCATTTCTTTTATAACGATTCATATATTTATCTATATATAACTTAGATATATAAAGGCCTGTCTACTTTTATTAATTACATATATAATTCTTAGTATTGATCAAATAAATTTCTGTTATCAAATAATGATTCACAGTAAAATAAAACGTATTTTTTAGGAAAATAGTGAAATATATCATTAAATTATCTTTTCCATATTTTATACCCTAATTATACATCTCATAATTTATATCTTCATAAGAGATAAATGATTTTAAAATAGAAAAGAGTCACATTGCGTAGATATAAATTAATAATGAATTAGAATGAAGAATTAAACACAAAACATTAATTTCTTGTAGATATAAAAACATAAGGGATAAACGAGAAGATGTCAGATAAAATATATAGGACTTCACATTAGAGTTAATACAGATTTTAACTCCTTTTTTTTTTCATTTTCAATAGTCAAAAAATTTCAAATAATTTAAAAATTTTCTTGTCACAAAATATGTTTTAATTAATTCCGATAGGTGTAATATAAGTGATAAGTGAATTACAGATCATATTGCTTAGTTTATTTTACATTATGTAAACGAGGGTGGAAACATATTAAATAAATCGAATTAATTTGCCAATTTTTTTCCTGTAATAAGTTTTGAAAATATCTCTGCATAAATTCTATCTTGTTTAAATAAAATAATTATAAAATCCGGGGGAAAGTCTAAGTTAATTTGGAGTTGGTTCTTTAACAAGAGAGAAAATAAGAATATTAATTTTCTAATTGTTCTTGTTATATCAAGTCTTTGCCTAAATTGAAAATCTAAATTTCATAAGTCCAAATATATTTAAATTATCACTTTACAGGACAGTAATATTTGTAAAATAAATTTTGTGAGCTGAAATAAAGATATTATATTCAACAATTCACAGACAGTTGCTTAAAAAATTAAAAAAAGGGTAAATATATAGATTTAAACAAATTTAATATTTTTTAATAATTCTGATGGAAGCTTTCAAAAATCTTTACTATCATAAATTTCCCAATTACATCAAAATAATTTAAAAAGTAATGTTTCAAATTTTTTAATATTGTTTATTTTGAGAGACATTAATAAAAATTTATAATAAATGGTATAAGTTGATAAAGTTTTTTCTCAAAAATGTCCAAATTTGTACAATGATATTTATAGAAAACTTAAAATAAAAAAATTAGTAAATTCAACCAGTCACAACGGAAATAAATATCTCGCGTATGAGAGATATGAAATGAATAATTTTCGATTGTTTTTTTCATGCCTCAATAATAAATTGTGAAACAATTTGATGATAATTAAACTAATTAAAAATATCGGGAAATATTCAATTAAATATTTAAGATTATATTTTTCTAGACAGCTGAAGGGCAAATATTTTTGAGAGAATTGCAGTGTTTGTGCTAGTCTTCCCTCCTTCGTCTTCTTATGGCACACCTGACTGTTCGTAATAAATATAGTTTGATAATTTACAAGAACAATTTATATTCTGTAAAATGCTAGAAAATTTAACATTTTTGTAATGAATTTTTACAAAAATAAAAACATATCTTCCCAGAAAAAATACTAAATAATTACAAGAAATAAATAAAATTATATTAAGGTAAAACTATATTACCTACATGAATACAATATATATATCATAAGCTATTTTAAAAATACATTTCAGATCAATCTTATTATAAAAACTCATATATAGCGTTAAAACTATAACGATATCCTTCCTGAATAAAGATAGAATATATCAATGATAAATAATACAACTTACTCATTATTTAAGCAGAGATGAAAAGAACCGTCGGCATTTTAACTTATGATATATATGATAGAGAGAAATGCTGGGTAATGGACATTGGTCACAATTGCAAAGCTAGAAATTTTGAGAGCCAGAGACTGCCGATTTTTTTATAAAAATGTTACACTTTCATTAAATCAATCTCAGTTTCAAACTTTCGTGGGACACAAAGTAAACATTTAGACGAGCCGGTTAACGGAGAAGATCATGCCGTCGACTCGTCCTCAATCAACCTCGAAATCGTCAGGTCGACCCCTCATTGGTCCGAAAGTAATGAATGGAAGGGTGGGTGGCGTTCGTAGTATTACGTCACGTGAATGAGCAGCAGAGAGGACTGTGAGAGAATCTTTACGCCGTTTTCTAGACGCAAACGATTCTGTTCCGACATTGTGCGCTTGAACAGTTCTAGATTTCCATTGATGATAATCTGCGGTTTCAACTATCTAAAAATGTCTTCTTTTTGTACCTGTTTTTGGTGACGTCTTTAAGAGGATGATTGAATTACCCCCTCACATTTTAGCAACTATGTAACAAGTTTTTTCAATATTTTGTATGAATGGAAGATTAATTAATTTTATAAAAAAAATAAGTAATTAACTGTTAATTTTTTGACCCCTCGAATTAAACTTTTAATTTTTTTTCAATTCAAAGATTTATCTTTTAATCATTTTTAACTATAACCAAAGATTACTAGCAAAATAATATATGGATTCTGCTTTTACAGAGTTACTTGTTTCAATTTATATAGGTTAAAATAAACAAAATTTAGCTGAAAATATATCAGATGATTTATCTTCTTCTTCCGCTCATATTTATTTCAATTGAACTTTATAACAATGACTCATACCGATTCATATAATGTGTTATAATGCTATATCTAACAATGAAAGTAATTTTTTTGTTAGCATCATTCATACTTTTCATGCTTTAATAACATAAATTCCCAAATTTTATGAGCCAACATTAATAAAGGGCAAAAAATTTGAACCCAGAATAGCAAAACTGAGGAAAAATTTCGGAACAAGGTGGAAATATATCCAATACTTTTTAAGATTCTAAGCAATTCTTGAACATAATTAAAATAGTTCCTAGATTTCGTTTTTAGTGACAAATGATTTAAATTCAAAACGATAGATGTCGCTGACTTCAATCCAGTTTTTAAATATTAGTAAGAACCACGCTTTAAAGGAAGAATCAGGTTCGTAAGTTTCAGTATGCTTTCGGTAAAATGGAAAAATGAGTTATTTTACAGATTATCTGGGTAATGTGAAAATTTAATACTATAATCTGTAAAATTATTAAAAATTATTTCATTTTTCAAATTATCCCTGTTATTTGAAAATTACCCACTTGGCACTTGTTAAAAAGAAAATAAGATATTTGCCAAAATAACAATAATGTTCCCATACGTTTAAATTTACAGAACATTATTTATTTTTTCTTATCTAAAGAATCATTTTAATAAGGTAAATGGAAAATTAATTGATAAAGTCGATGATCAATTAATTAAAAAAATATAGAATACAAAGAATCAAACTGTTTAAAATACTATTACAATTAAATGCATAAAAATAATTTGTTTGATATCAAAGAGTCATAATGCATAAAAATCAACCTTTCACCACAATCAAATTTTAAATTTTAATACACAATCCGATAGCTACATTATTTACAAATGCAGAAAATATTAATCGAGCAAATCAGTTTATCTGAAGATTTGTTTTCAAACTTTAGTGATAATGTATACATGTCTCTTCATTCTCATTAAAAATCAAACATTTTCTGTAATGATTAGGTTATCATTCTTACATCACTATAGCTAATTCTCTTTTTCTTATTGCATTTAAATATGATAAGAAGGAAATTATAAATAGAATTATATCAGAAAATTGCTCATTTTTTTTTATTCAAATTATAAAATCTTCTTTTGAATCCATTAAGTATAATATATTAGGATAATTTTTCTTTGATCAATATTTCCACTTCGTTTCATGCCGCTATCATTCCATTCAACATAAGCATACAATTAATTAAATAAAAAATGTTTGACATAACATTACAAATCATTGTGTTGCAATTAACTTATATATCATCTAAATTTATAACTAGACATGCGTTTATAAACTTTCTCAATTTTCATTTATATTTATAATCTTTTTCAAAATTGTAGTCAATGTTCAAAATATAATGATTTTGACAATTATTACAAATGTTTTTGGTATTACAATAAATAAGGATCTTCTGTGACATAAATTTAAGATGTCATCATGATTGAGATATTAAAACATAATACAATTTAAATAAATATTTATAATAAACTTACAAATTTGAAAAAGCTCAATTCTGTTCAAAATATAAATTAATAAATATTTGCACAGAATTTTAGCTTTTATAAAAATTATTATTGGTTAAAGTAATTTGAAAATATAAGTATGTATGTAGGACAAAATTTTCTACTTTCATTAATTTATCCATATTGAAAGTGTTCTTAATTTTATAAGACTATGTGACTCTACTTATCTATGTTTTGTGGAAACAAAAAAATCATTGATTTATATTTTAGTGTTTTGATAGGTAAAAAGATTAAATTAAATTAAAAATAAATACATTATTATAGATCATAAGTGATAAATACTATTGAATGATTATTATAAAAATAAAGAACATGTGTTTTCAAAAATACGTTTTGTCTTTTAGATGTACAGATTAAAAATTATTCTGCAAATACAGTCCCTATTTAATATATTTACACAGGAAATGGACATGACCTAGTTTCTTTGAATCTAACAAAGTAGTATTTCAAAACACATTTTTTCATTAAAATAAAATTACTTTTAAAACTAATTTTTTTACGAAATATGTTTTTTATTATAAGCAGAAAATAATTTGAACCATTTTTTTTTATAAAAAGGTAACTTAAAAAAATTTACACTACATTTGTGAAAAAATTTAATTTTTATAATAACATATACGAGGGTCACTCTGAAATTTTTGAGATACAACTAGGTTTTTAAAGTTATACTTACAAAATTTTAGGTGATTTCAAAGTAGTCTCCTCCAGCATCAATGCACTTTTGTAGACGAATTTTCCATAGATTAAATGCCTCAAGCCATTCATTTCTTGGAATAGATGAAAAAAATGCATTTATAGCCACATCAATCTCTTCTTCTGAATGAAAATGACGTCCACGTAAGTTCTTTTTTAGATAAAAGAATAACCAAAAGTCACACATAGCTAAATCAGGAGAACACGGCGGATGTTCGATCACTTTAATTTGTTTTTGTTTAAGAAACTCAACTGTTAATCCAGTTGTATGTGAAGATGCATTGTCATGGTGAAGCATAAGTCCCCTAACATGCTTAATTAGTTCTTGCAGAATTTCTGGACAACATTTAGTGGTATACCAGTTTGCTGTTACTGTCTTCTGTCTTTTCAACTTGATGGCTTTGACCAATCCCGTACTTCTGAGGAAAACGGCATACATCATATTTTTCACCATTGTCGGCGTGGGATCATCTTCAAAGACCCATACTTTGTTTTCAAAAAACGGTATTTACGTTTCATCACCTGATGTGATGGCCACCACCATTTAGCAATTTAAGAGTTTCTTTACTGATTCTGGCACTCTCCTCTTTTTGGTGTTCAGTTAGATTATGGGGAACCCAACGGCAAACTACTTTTTTCATATGTAATTCTCCATGAATGATTTTATGTATGGCTGCGGATCCAATGTTAAGTTCTTTCTGTGTCATTTGATAGGTAAGCGATTGTCATTCATTAACATTTTTCGTATGGCAGACACATTATCTGGGATTACTGCCGACGGCGGCCTTCCTGTGTGTTCTTCATCCTGAAGAAAATTGCGACCTCTTCTAAATCCTCTAAACCATCTGAATACAGTAGCACAAGCTGGAGATTCATCAACAAATGCTTATTGCAAGCGTTGAACGCATTCTTCTTGATTAAATCCTGCTTTAAAATTATAGAAAACCATAGCGCGAAAATGTTCTCGCGTCACTCCATTTTCTCTTCTGTTCAAAATTTATTCTACGCTAAACAAGCTGAAGTAAGTCAGTAAAAAATCGTCTTCTGTGTTACAATATTCTTTGTATTTTAAAATTAAACCGTTATTTTTATTTTGTAAATTCTCGTCTTCGCGTATATCAAAAATTTCAGGGTAACCCTCGTATTATACTGCAAAGCATATTACAGTATTACTTTATTGTTACATAATATATTATTTAACGATGGTTTAAAATTTGAAATTTTTTTTGTAGCATTACATTGATGTCTGATAAATATTTTTTCTTTATACATAGAAAATTTGGGATAAGACTTTGATTCCAAAAAATCATTGAATTTCATAAGTTTTTTAATTGTGATTTATGTATAATACATATTGTTAAATTGTAGAATTTTTTTTTATAGAAATCTAAAATTTATTATCCAAAAATGACAATACAGTGAAGACTATTATTGTATTTAATAAATTTTTGTATTGTTTATTGCTTGTAATTTCGAACAAGAAGAAAATTTGGATATATTAAAAAATTTAGCTTGATTATGAGTTTCAAGGATTATACGAAGTTTTAGGGGGAAAATATTTAATTTCAATATTTGTATGAACTTTAATTTGAATTTAAATAGAAAATTAAATTAGAAATTTAATCATCAGAAAGTATATGAACTATTTATTTGAAAATTATAATATATAATAAAGCCTTAAAATTTATTATCTTGCAAAGAGGGAAAAAAAGAATAAATTTCCTACAATTTTTTTTATTATAAATAAACACACCCAATAACAAATTTATTTAATTATATTCGATGAAGTTTTAAAAATAATGGTCCTATTACGGTTGTGATTTATATAAATTAATGGTTTAACAAGATTTCTCCTCAAGCACATGAAATTATATAATTGTAATTGCAAAAGAAGCAATAAACATATGCGCGTGTTCGTGATAAAATTCAATTTCACCTATAATATTCAGATTAAGATTTAGTTACCAAATTGTGTTATTTTGTTTCTGATCTGAATTACATGGGAAAAGCTTAGTGATCATGACAATACAAGACAATTTCTTACATTATTCCTCTTTTCCACAATACCGCAGAATTACTGTTTTAATAAAGTTATGATTATGTATTGGTTTATAAAGCAAACTTTATGTGTGAAAAATAATCATTGTATATGAAAAATAATTTATTAATTTTGTAACTTGGGTTCATCTTGCTATAGAAACACTAACATTAGTGATTTTATTTATTTTTTTTTATCAGATGACAACCTAATGGCTTTTAGCTAGGAGATCCTTAAGAACTGGATTGCTGTTTACATCACCAAGACTAAAAAGAATGAGTTGTTACTTTTTAAATAAATCTTATACCGATTATTCCATTATATTTAGCTAATATCACAAAATTCTAGCAACTTTGAAATTTATAATCAATGAATTTTCGATCCATTAAAGACGTTCATATAGAATTTCTTTACAAAGTGCTTACAAGTCAAAATATTGGGTTGTCCGGAAAGTTCGTGCAGATTTTTGGTAGGTAGAGTAAGAGACCTGACTGAATATATCACAGCTATTGAAAACAAATGACATATGTACTTATTCTAAAAAAGATAGTTTCAGCCATATTTAGAAAAAAGTTTGGTTACGATTCGTTAATTTTCATCAGTTTTGTACGCCTTAGAATATGGTGGCAAATAAAGCGTCTTATAGTCATTTAATTTTACCGAAATAGCAAAAATGCCACACAAGCGGCAAATAAGATATGCGTTGCTTATGGCGAGGATGTTGGATGAAGTATTTCCTTTAATGGGAAAAATTTCGACTCTTTGGTTGAAATCAAAACTCATTTAGACAAACTTTTGCTGGGAAATCTGAGAGGTTCTGGAAGGTCGGTATTCTCAAGCTACACAAAAGATATAGAAAGGTTGTGGAGCAGAATGGTACCCATATTATTTAATAAATGTTTATCAATATTTAAAAGAGCTGCATTATAATTGTCCTAAAATATCGGTACGAACTTTCCGGAGAACCCAATACATGACTACAGACAAAATAAATTTTGGAACATAGCAAAATATTATGAATTAAAGAACATGCTATTAATAATTTTATAATGCAAAAAGTTCATTAAATCTTGAAATAAAGATAAAATAAAACGCAGTGCTATCATAGAAATTTAAAACGTTTCTGTTTTTGACAAGGCGCATAAACAAAGTTCGTGTTTGTGAAGAAGTTATTCATGAAGAAAATGGAAGAAAAAATGCTGCAATTGAACTTCATTTTTACTGTTGTATGACGACAATAAAAGGTCAATTACTATTCATTTCTATGGAAAAAAAAGGAAAAATCATCAGAAACACAAATAACCTCCATTCTTCAATTAAACAGTAACTTTTTGAAGTATTGATGAACTTGCCATTGACTCAAGAAATTCAAAAATTAGTTAGAAGGTAAAAATGATAAAAAATAAATAAATAAAATGGCAGTTAAAATTTCAATTTTTTATAAGGAAAGATAATTATTTTGAGTAAGTGATAAATAAAATTGTCTTGTTGCTTTTATATCTTTATAAATGGTTTCAGAAATGAAAAAAATGGAGTTTTTCTTTTTAATTGGATAATTTTTAATCTCTATCGTAAGGAATAACATCTATATAAAAGTTATTTTTTAATTGAATATAGTTTTCGAATCATGGAAACTTGTATTAAAAACGAGCTGATCGTATTAGAATAGAATATAAAAGACTTGCAAACATTGTAAATGGTAGTTTCTTTCCTACTCTATTAAATTATATTATTCAGTTTAATACAAAAATTATTTCAATGATTTTTGTTTTAAGTTGTATTAGTTAATAGTATGTAATAAAAAGGAATAATATTTATAATTTAGAAATCAATATAGTATTGAAAAGAAATATTTTATACTATATTTAGAGATTACCCGGGATTTCTTATTTTAAAAATACGTTAGATATACTAAGATTATACAATTTACATTTAAATTATATATTATTATAAATAGATTGAAAAGAAATCTTCTAATTTTCCAGAAAATTACTAATACGCTATTAAAAATAATCTTACTGAATCAACATCTTACATTGAAATGAGGCACTTAATTCCTATGAATTCAACGAAAGTTATGAGATTTAAAACTTTAAACCTTCTTTGCATGATTTTTTCTTTATTGGTGAAATTAATCAAGATGATATAATTCATGTTCAAAATTAAAGGAAAAATGGTTAAAAAAATCTTAGTATTTATTTATAGTTTAAATTTAGCAAAAAACAAAATGCTAAAAATTTCCATCATCATCCAAATTTAGATCATAAGCTTAGTACTAAATAGAAATAAAAGAGGAAAATAACAGAAACACGTGTTACAAACCTTTCTTCCACTCATTTTCAATTTTTTAGCAATAGAAACTCTAATATAATAAAACAAAATTATAAACGAAATCATACGTTTATTGCAACTACAACAAACAGCGGAATGAGACAACTTTAAGCTCGTTTTACTGAAAAAATGACACTTGTTTATTTTTTACAGCTATGTTTCTTTTTATGCAATGGACATTAAAAAGGTATCCAAACACGATCAACTTAAAGTGAACTTGTTCTTTTATATAATTTTTGGGCATTATAGGTTATGATGGAAATTTCCACCATTATGCCAAGAAGGGTTAAATCTTGCAATGAACAAGACAAAAATATGAAAACAAAAACGGATGTAAGGAATATTACCGTGGAAAAAAGATTTCTTCATTTCAAATCTTTGAATTAGTAAATATGTAATGGTATAAATAAGGCTTTTAATAATAATTGTTTTATTAAAATTTTAATAAAAATTCACAAAATACGACATGACAACTTTAAATGGCAATCAGTAATCCTAACTATGAATTTAGTAAGAAATTAGCTGTTAACATCGTTTTATTAAAGCATCATAGTATAGGATATCTAAAACATTTTGCATTCATAAGAATACCTTTTAACAAAATTAAAAGTTAATAAACATGTTCACTTTTTCAATAATTTTCGAAGCCAATCTTTAAGCCATTATAAGAATAGTAAATTGGAATTTGTATTAGTTAAGAAGTACACTTACTCTCATTAGTAATGGAACATATTTTGTAGATTGATTAATAAAGCAGAAAATTAACATATCTTCACTGTTATTCTAATCAAATTAAATGAAATTATTGCCTAATTGAGATAAAGTCCCAGATAAAATTCAGGCATACTATAAGATATGAATATAATTCAATATGATGATTGATAATGAAGTATACACTAGGTGAAAAGCTTATCTGCGAAGAGTATTCTAAATCATAAAAATCAGTAATCATAAAAAATTTTCTCAAGTCATTTGTCTGATCAACGTAATTTTAGAAAAACCAAAGTAACACACTCACAGAAATATATCTATTATTTTTCTCAGCCTAATGATCTATCTTTCCAAGAATTTCGGTTAATATTTATTTTGATGGTCTTACATTACAAAAGCGTTATCTTTAAAAGGAAAGTATTCATTTGACGTAAAGATTAGCATATTTCCTGATATCAGAAGAGAAATTATCTGTGTGATTGATCATATTTTTATTTATATTAGGTACAAGTAATTATAATAATGTAAATCAAAATAGGATTTCAAAAGAGAGGAAATGAGACTTTTTAGTGGACTCATTTTAATTGTAATGAAACGACTGAAACAAAAAAATTGCATGATTAAATAGTTTTTGCTGATTATTATTTCCTATTTTCTATACTGCTTCACGATGAAAGGACTAGAGCAGATTAAATTATTTTTTTATGTTTTCAAATTTCAGAATCCGAAAGAAATTTTTTTTTAAGATTTTTAAAATATTCTGAATGGGGAAGAAAACACATCAGTAACATTCCAATAAAAGTTACACGTTGAATTCAATTTAAATTTTGTATACATTTATATAAGCTAAAAAAGGACTTTCAGTTAATGTAAATGGAATTGATGTCTAAAATACTATATGGAGTTAAGTACAATTTGATGTTTATCATAGTCATTATTAAAGATCTAATTTAGTGGTTTTCTATGAATCTATTCAAAATGAAATGCTTAGCTACAAATATATTAATGATTAAAATTATCTTTACTTACCACATCCAAAGAAAAAACTTTATACCTTAAATTATTTATTTACATGTATTAAATATAATTTCAAACACTTGCTTTTTTCTCACAAATTTAAAATTTTCATAAACAAATAAAAAATTTGAGATGACTGTTAAGTTTGAATACAAGAGCAGTAATAAGATGAAAAGTTATATCTATAAGTTCTCTTTGTTTTTGAGGTTGCATCTTATGCAAGTAACAGCTTTTGAACAATGTTTCATATGATTAACGAAAGAATACAATTATTCATTATTCGAATAGAGACAAATCCAATATTCATCTTTTATTCTAATAGCCTCTTCAAAAGCACTAAGATCTTCAATTAATATTCATTATTGAACTTTGTATTGTATACATTTTCTCCAACAACCAACAAATGTTATTTGTAAATAAAAGACAACTGTAGAAACATTAAAATATTTTTGAATAATTATTTAAAATTTAATAAATATGCTTCTCGTTGTTTGAGAATAAATTTCCAATCATTTTGAGATACACATTTCTCAAAAATAAAATATTTTGTTTTATTGAATAATTTTATAAGAAAGGATTTGAGTTCTAATAGTGTAATTGTACAAATACTTCTAAAAAGTTATCAATATTTTTACCTTCTAATTTGATAATTGTTTTAAATTAATATTTTTAAATATTCGCATATTAATTTGTCAGTAATTTTTTCGTTTTTTTTCCCTATAATACGCAGGAGACATTGTAAATATCTTATTGCACAAATTATATTAGAATAGTTAAGAAAAAAATATTTGAAATTATTTTAATGATATGTAACAAATATGCTCAGATTTTCTTTGCCAATTCGGTAATGAAACCATGTATTAGCTATTTTATTGTAAGTGTATTGGTTTATCATAAAATTATAAAATGTGTTAAGGAAAACATTTTTTGATAATATCATCGAGTATTTAATATTTTAAATCTACTTTTGTTTAATCAAAATTTTCTGCTTTACAATTTTTTGTCATCTTTTGATTTTTATAACACAGGTAGAACAATTTTCCATTACTTATCGACACCTATACACTTAGTTTTTCTATAGTAATTATCACGTAATCATATTTCAAATGCAACTGCCGTAACTTATAATTTCCATTAAGTTACTTTTTTCGGTATTGAGGCCTTAAACACCAAAAGCTTTATATATTGTACAGGTTGAGGGCTTAAAAAGTCCATAATTTTACTGAATGCAGACTAGGATAGAAGAATCTTCAATGCATTTTTGTTTGTAAAGTATTATAAACTCAAGACTAAAACCACGTGCAGCTAGAATTATAATAACTCCACGTGCACGTGATTCAATATCTCAGATTTGTGAAAATTTTTACATAAATGTAATAACTAGTAATTGCATTTTTTAATGAATGGAATATTTGGTAGATATTTATGAAATGGGAAATTTCTTAAATTTAAAGCTCACTTGTTCATGAAATCTTGAAAGACTTTTTAAATATTCCTTCAGCAATATATATTTGCTATTTTTTTATTTGATTTTAAAATTTATTTATAAAATTTTATTTGGTAATTTTATTTGATCGTACATATTGATAAAAAGGAGATTTTTTTGAAAGTTCCAAAAGATATCATTGAATAAAAAAGTCACTTCAAATTGAATTCGCTCTAAATTTTAATTAATATCTCTCTAGACCAAGACAAAATTAAAATACTTTTAATCGACGCTTCCTTTCATGCAAATAATTCTTTCAGATTTCAGTTTATTGACCAAAACAAGTATGTGGTTCAATTGTGTTATTAATAAATAATCATGTTTTTAACTCATGAATAATTTAAATCAAAATTTAAGCAGAATTTATCATGTATTTAAAATTTTTTTTGTTTGGGATGTAATTAATATGAAAAAATATTGATGAATAATGAAAACTAAAACTATTTCCGTATTCAGCCGTATTTATTAAAAAACAGTGTAAAAAATATAAAATCAACGCTTCCAAGCAAAGGTGTAAATTTTTAACATTGATATGTAAACTTACATTACTGGTTTTTTTTTTTTTTTTTTTTTTTTTTTTTTTTTTTTGTGCGAACGTGCCAAATTTTGAGTTTTGTTTCCTGACTCAGCTGAATCTTGCATTGTTTTTCTGCAATATTTGCAGAAGTTTATTAAAGCAAACATTAAAAGTGAGTAATCACTAATGTGGTTTGTATAATGAAATGAGGAAGATGCATGTATAATGAAAGGGAGAAGCAGTTGATTAAACCACCCGTAAAATAAACATTTCAAAAAATAAAATTTTAACATTCGAACTAAATTTCAGTAATTTAAATATCACAGAAATCTGACACCAGTTTTGCATATAAATTAGAAATTGAATACTTTTAAATAAATTGAATTGTTATAACATCAATTAAAATTAATTTATTTGAAAGAAAATAATCAATTATACAGTAATAATTTATTGCATTATTATGTTAATTTTTAAATAGAACCATTAAAATTGATCAATAATAAAATTTTTCGTCACATAATTATGGCTCGAAAATCCTTAATAATATTTTCTTTTATAAAATATTATGCTACTCACATTTTAAGTACCTTCAAAAATTAATCTTTGTGGATAATTTCGCCAGTGAAAGCCAATATATTTCAAAATCAAAAATGTCTCATTTACTACAAAAAGTCAATATCATTTCTTAGAACCCCAAACAGCGTATGTGAAGACAAAAACTAAAAATAAATAAAATTTGTAGTTTATTGAAGTCTACGTTTAATTCAAATTTCAGTAATTTAATACCTCCATGAAACATTAAATTTATGTAACTAAGTTTCTTTTTTTCCATTCTGTGATAAATTTGATCTGATTAAATTATTACATTGTCTCATTTTACAGGACTGAATTAAATATAAGTCAAAATATTCTAGCATAAATATTTTAAGCAATCTCTCTCATTTTATAATGCTGTTAACAGTTTTTTTTTTGCAAATAGTTCTTAAAGGGGAAAGCGTTTCGAAGTCATTTTCTTAATTACATTTTTGTTGAACCTCGAGCTTCTTAAAAAGAATTAACAATTCAATACAACTATAAAAAAGTAAATAAATAAATAAATTTACCCAGTTTCTTTTAAAGGTTAAGCTGATTCATGGAAATAATAAAAAAAAATCATAATTCATAGAATTATTATTCAATTCATTTTGAATGATGTAATGCAGAGATATTGCATTTATCAGGTTTAAAATGAGTATGAGGCCATGGTAACCTAGTGGGTTAGGACGTAAGTCTCGCAATCGCCAGATAGTGGGTTGGCTAAAGATCTTCGTATTCACTAGTTGCAACTGGAGCACTTAAAATATGTCATGGTCCCAATGTCCTCCATGATTTCCATTCCAAATTAATATCTCTGGGAGGAGGGTTGTTAGGAGACAGGTCTTGGATCTTCTCTGGCTTCTTATCTCTAAATTGGAAGACCCAGATGGTGCTGCCATCTATGAGCTAAAGTCTACTTTTACCCTCGTGACCCGTGCTCTGTTCAAAAACGGAAGACGCTCTTTCTGTCTTTATTCACCCAGTCCGAAACGGGCAGGCTTGGCTTCGCCAAGTGTCATAAATAACAAAAACAACAACAGAATAAGTAGAAAAAGGGAAAAATTTCATTAATTCATAATTTTTAATTTGTTGTAAAAATTGATATTTTTTATAAATGAAACACATTTGACTAAGGCATTGTTAATTTCAATTATCCTAAATCTGCTTGTAATCATTGGATTTTTTCTTCATAAAAATTAATATTTGAGTTCTTCATTTTTTTGTATAAACTTCAATGGTTATTTAAATATTTTCTAAATTTTCTTACTTTTATAATTAATTTTCTTATAGCAAATTACTTTCATAATTACTTTCCTGCAGTTTAAATAATTATTGTGAAAAATTATACAATTTTTTTCATTTTACATAATACATTTGTCCTTGTTCATGTTATCCTAATGTATAGTTATCTAAAAGCGACTTTGATAGAGCTCAGAACCTATCAATTCAAAAAGTGTGGTCCTGCAACTAGGTCAAGGTGAACACTTATCATATATATTTGAAATCTTCAGTAAGGCATTTGGTCATCTTATATGCTTTGCTATAGGGAAGAACTTTGAACTAGGGTTGAATAGCTAGGGAACTAAGGAAGAATATGGACTTCTCACATATAATCGTTATTGTTATTCCTTTAACTGTCTGACGAAGTCAAACAAGATCCAATAAATCGTTGACTCTTAGAAAATCGATTTAAGAAAGGAGGAAGCGTATAGGTCCTCTTTAGATAGAACCAAACAGTCCAGAATATGTTTGGCTAATGCCAGCTGTGCTTTGCATTCAAAGTAGACAGCA
Source organism: Latrodectus geometricus (assembly GCA_026290005.1). Lineage (NCBI taxonomy): Eukaryota > Metazoa > Arthropoda > Arachnida > Araneae > Theridiidae > Latrodectus > Latrodectus geometricus. Next base: position 22,863 of record JAPDSC010115277.1, read on the forward strand.
AATTTTTTCTGCCTTTAAAAAACGTGAGACTCCTCGTGTTTCCACTATCCAACCTGGAAAGGTAGGTGCCAGACTAAAAAGAATACTATCACGAGCCAATACAGACTTCTACCTTTATGATGTTCAGATACTTCTGATCAACAGAAGCGGCTTATTACCTCTTCCTTATGACCTTGTTGATCCAGAATTTTGATGCTGCATCATCCATCGCTCAGAGTGCCTTTGGTTTAGGCAGAGGGCTACAGGTGACAAGTAGATGATGGTCTCTATACTCTTCACAAAATCTAAAAATACTATAGTGTAACATCAACGGATTGACTACCCCAACAACTAGAATTAAACTCGATCAACTGCTCGAGATGGCTTTAAAAAAAGGAGTTCAGATGATTGCAGTACAGGAGACGAAATTAAAAGAATGTTCAGTTCTAAAAGTCGAGGATTTTAATGCCTATTGAGTTGATTACATATAATTGGTATCCCCTTGTTTACAAAGGGGTGTTATAAGGCAGTTGAATATCCACAGACTATCTTCCTAGAGGACTTTCATAGGTAGTGGTTCATATTTATGCTTTGCAAGGGAAAATACCCTGGAAACTCTTAAGCATCCAAATCCCTTATATCTCCTTTGTTGCTAAAACAGAAGCCAACCTGCATTTCCCATTGTTTAATAATGCCGCACTATTTAATAAGGTCCATTGTTTAATAATCTCATTTAACCTGGGAATAATCATATTAGAAAGCACTGTTTAATCTCATTGTGAATTTTGTCATACATCTTATAATAATTTGATATAAAATAAATGATTTTTCTTATTTTTTAAACTTAAAACTTAATACTCAGGGCAAATAAATTCTATGCTTCTTAAAATGTGAAACCTGAAATGCAATAACTTATCTTTGTGAGGAACTATTAAATTAATTTAAAATTTTCTCTACAGACCATTGGTTTTCAACGTATTTGAAGTTAAGAATTATTATTCTTAGCTAATTTATAGTTCAGAATTTTTAAGAAGCTATCTTAAGCTTTAAATAGGGTGGTCAATTGTTTTGACTACAAAAATACAATAGAAAATAAACATTGACTCATAAAAATATTTTATTAAAAAATAATAATATCAGCAGCGGGCACATTATTTATTGCCTACATTTACATCAAAGTGTTATTTTAACAAAAGATATATATAAATGTATGAAAAACAGTATACTAATAGGAATAACGTTAATAGTGTTTATATATTTTAATACTATATTGTAATATTACATAAAAATAAATTATATGCATTACATTACGTATAATTTATTTTCATATATAATATTAATATATATAAATATTAAATAAAATATCCTATTTAAAATTTTTTTGATTTAAAACGATACATATATTTGGTTATCTTTGTAATTTCAATGATATTTGGAAGATTAAATATAAAGCAATTCACATATTCTCTTAAATTCCTCGAGCTCATGTATTCTTTCGCTTCAGTATTAATCATTGTTAAAAATATTACACCCCAAAGACATAAACTAGGAAATAATTCAATTCTTTTTCCATAGTATTTTTAACATTAGTTTACGATTTAATGAGAATGATGTTAACTTTTAATATAATCTAAAAACAAGAGAAGTAATAATGAAGCAAGCTGAATTTTTGTCGAATTGAATTGTAAAATTCATAATATATTTCTAAGCATTTGATTACTAAAGGAAATGTTTTCTTCATGCGTATCATTATTAGAATTGAATATTTATGAGTTTACTTTTGCTTCATTCTTTCCTAATAAGATTTTTTTTTATCTGTTCACAATTTACCAATTGATATAATGCTTTATCTGTTTCCATGTATAATTACATTGACAAATCTAAAGTAAGCAAAAATGTTAATCAAATAGCTGGATCAATTGATGTTTTTTTTTAAAATGTTTTGCATTTTTCTGCTTTGAAAAATCTAATGGTTCATAGTTTTATTGTTACATGATTTAAGCTCTTTTGCCACAGCTACTTCTCTTCTATTTAAGAAATAAATTATCCTAATTTGATTTCGCACAAGTAAATTTAGTTACTTAAAAATATGGATTTTTATCGGTCTCCTTTTAATAAAATTAACTATGGGAATTATATCCTTAATTGGTTTTTTTTTTTTTGGTTTCTTTTAATTTCTCGGTATTATTGTCAAGAAAATTATTTTTCAGCGCTAGAATAAAAGATTATAACATATATTTGAATTAATTTGATTTAAATAATAAAATTATATGACTTATATATATATATATATATATATATATATATATATATTGTGTTTCACAGGTAAACTGATCCGTGAAATTTGATGACACGATACAAATATATGGAATAAAGTATAAAAATATCGTGTCACCAAATTTAACGTGTTTTAACTACTAAACATCAAAATGTTCTTTTCATGTACAATGTAACTTATTCTACTCTTATGTATATTTAAAGCGAACAGTTAAGTCTTGTTTTCTATGTCGGACGCTTAGTCTAATTGCATTGACTGATCAGTATGAAACATATCTGTGACAGTACTTTTAACATCGCAAATTATATTATTAACTCTAAATATTTTTAACAAACATAGAGATCTTCATAAAATATTTTTTGCGTCTTTCTCAAGAAAAACGAATATTTTCCCCTGCAGACAAATAAAGAAACTATTGATGTCTTCATTGTTTCAATATACTCATCTTCTTGGACTTCTCAATTATCTTTATTGTTTACCTTCACTTCCAAAAGTTTTTAAAAGAATTCTTTACTTTTCGTAGATATATTTTTGCGTTTGATATAAATATACTTTTTAATTCAGTGAGTTCCATTGGAAGGTTTTTTTTTCCTTTGATATATGGAGAGAAAAAAATTGGATAATATTTATTGTTTCTAAAACTTATCACCAAATTATTTTTAATATGAAGATCATGACAAGTGATTAAGATTGTATATATTTATAATTAGCCGCCCAACATGCCAAGGGGTTAGCGTAACTGACTACGGACGGGGAGGACCTGGGTTCGAATCCCGGCTAGGGCATGGATGTACTTTCTCTCTGTGTGTTTCTTGTCCTTTCCTCAGATGATGGATGAATGTGGCCCGCCCTATAACCGGGTTTGTGGTGGTGTGGCGTGGGTGATGCTACTCGTACTTCCGTGACTTGGTTCACAGGTGCCCACCGGGTAACGATAAAATGAGTAGCAGTTTCCGTCCTTTTGCGGCAAATGGGCTAATGTACTTACTTGCTCAAGGGTGCCCGCCATTAGAAATTAAAAAAATATTTTAAAAATTAAATGCATAATCCTTTTTGTTCTTTCTTATAATAATTCGTTATTCAATGTTCAAAATAAAATTAAATCTCATTTTGACGAGGGCCAGTTAAATCTCGTCTAGCAGTAATTTCATTAATATTTTTATTACAGAATTGATTAATATTTCTAGTTAATTTTTCACAATTTCTATTGTTTTTACTGTCTCTAGCTCCATCATAGGAAGCAGTAGTACTGTTATTATTGACATAAAAATTAAATTTTTTACATAATTATTTATTGCTTGTAATGAAAAATAATTATAAAAAGTTAAAATATTTCAATACTTTTGAAAATAAAATTAATAAAAAGTCTAATGTATATATCCGTTGAAAATCATAAAAATAAATGACATAGTTTGCTTTGAATTCAAACATGAACATGCCTTGAATTATAATAATATAGAATTCCAATAATTCTTTTCGATAGATAGGAAGATTGTTAGATGAAAATTACATAAATCTTTACCCTAACAATCATTATCGCTTAACTTGTAAGATTATTTAGTTTTTCACACAACTTGATTTTGTATATGAAGCTAATTTACATAATATTCACAATCGTAGTAAGCGTATATTATAATTAAACGTGTATGGAAGCTATAATTCCACATAAATAAGTAATGAGTATAAAAGGAGCAATTATGTTTACTGATTTCAAATTCAAAAGGTGTTTTTACACAGCATTTGCATTTCTTCCTCGCAAATTTTTAGGAATATACTTCAATTAAAAATCCATACAGATAATCATGAGTGTTTTATTTCTTGCATTATATTAAGCAATATGTGTACTTAATTTCATTAAGTATATATAGTATCCAGTATCATACATCCTGTACTTTTTGGAAATCAGCAAAAAATAAAAAAATTTCTTTAATTTTGATTCAGTATGTAGTAATACTCTAACGCATAAGTTTAAGATTTAAAACAGTTTTCATTTTCGTTTTGCTTAGCCTAAGCTGTAGATTTTAAATCAAGCAAAATTTTACTATTAGAAATATTGTGTGTGAGCGCTGTTAATTTCTTATACATTATTGAGGCTTTTCTTAGGATTCTATCTTAGATTAGACACAATAATTCCCGGTCCATTTTATAATTAATGCATTTTCATAGAACTTCAAATTTGAATAGGCTACTAGGGATAATCTGTGACAAAACAATGGGAAAGGATATTTTCTTATGATTTTATTCTAAAAATTTTTTATGTGTGTACTATTAAAAGCAAAATAAAAGGATATCTTTAGTTTTCTCTTAAGAGTTCGTAAATAGACGGCCGAATGCTGGCAGAAAAAGTGTATCATCAGCAGAAGCGCTAGTGCAATTAGTTCATGTGCAAAATGAAATATTCTGTCAAAATGAAAATATATTTAATGCTTAATGGGATTTAAATAAAGCTAAGTTCATTCGCTTAAACGAAAAAAAGTGATGACGTAATAAATCATTTTTAATTACTCTTGTACACTTAAAAATAAAATAATTATGAGGAAACGTGATTGAATATAAAATTGCTTAAGAATATTACATCAATTTAAATACGTAATCTTTACATTTATTGTTAATTTACTAGTTTTGAATTATTGTTAAATCATTAATAATAAAGAATGTGGAGAAAAGTATTTAAATAACCACTGTACAGAAGCGTGATGCTAATTTATTTACTAATAATATTTTAATGCTAGAGAGCTTTGTCCAACAGCGTTCATGGGTTTAACATACAATGAAAACGCGTATTTAGCTTTCGGGGGAGAATTTTGATTTGTAAAATAACGATATTTATTATTTTTTAATGATATTTACAAAACTTTGCACAAAACGGTATTTTAAACAAAAAAGTTTCCAATTGATCAGCTAAAGTAAACAGAATAAGACGTGGAACTCCATTCGAAATTCTCTTTAATTACGAAGTTATTAAATGCTGAAGTTTTATTCATTTTAATGGCAAAACCAGTATTGCCGAAAAAATTAAATATCGTTATTTGCCTAAACTTACACTTTGAAAATGTAGAATGAAAGGGTAACTTTTTCTCTGTCCATAGCAGCTACGTATGGACGACAATTTTTAAAAAGCAGAAGGAATCATATGCCTCGATTCTTAGAGACAGTTAAATTGAAATGGGCTGAATAGCAACAGGAGTACTTTTAAAGTGAGTATTAATAACGATTCAAATTAGTTGAAAACGTAATCTATATTTCAAAATTAAACAAAACCTAATTTATGTCAATTAGATATCATCCCTATATCAGTTTCACTCTGTTTCAAGCAGACGTTCTCAACCCAATTCAGTAATCGCACGTAATAAGGATTTTACTTTTTTAGACCATGTTGATAGATTTAAGAAATAATTTGTTTTTGGAATTCCCTAACAATTTCAATAGATATAGTTAGACATAGAAATAACATAAAAATGCAACTTATATTAATAAAAACAACTTTCTTCCGCGTCTTGAAATCATTTTGAAGCTCTACATGTATGTAATAATTAGGAAGATTATCATCAGATATTAGAATTGTACACAACATTATAAATTAATTGCATTCAAATTAGTTTTAATTTTAATAGATACAAACGAAGATTTACTAAGGTATTAAATAATGTGAAATGCAATGTATATTGATGTGGTACTTTAACACCAACTTACGGATCAACATTCATTCAATCGTGATTTCTAAATACGATTGAGTGAAGTGTATTGTGATCAATGCTTGAAGTTTTCCACGGAATAAAGTTTGCTAAGAAGCCAAGTACAACGCTTAAATGTGTGCATTAGAAAACGACAACTTTTTATTTTAGATATTTTTGTGGATAAAGCTATAGACCCTTGCAAAAAAAAAAAAAAAAAAAAAAAAAAAAAAAAAAACTTTACATTTTTCTACATAATTATACTCTTATCAATTATAGTCTCAATTTTCGAAACGGAAGAACCGAAAACGGTGTGAAGCATATGTCCTGTTAGGCTGACCACCTAACAGGTGGTCAGCCTAATGCTAAACTTTAGATGTTAGTTCCGAAGCATGCTGGATAAGCAGTTTTATCGATTAACTGAAGTGATGAAAGGCTCTGTCATAGTAAAAGTGAGAAATATTTGAATTCAAGGACGGAAGCTAAATTTTTTTCCTTACTTAAAACAATACTAGTAAATAAAAATAACATATTTAATCCAAGATTTGATAATTAAACTAGAAAACTACCATTTTTTTCTTTCAGTTTACTTTAACAATAATAAATATCAATTCAACAAGAACAACGCCAAATTAATATTTGTTACTAATGTCCTTTCGAAATCACAAATTAAACCAAGAGATTTCTTAAATAAAACTTGAAGGAGTAACAGTTATTACAATTTTGGAATAAATGAAATGAAATTTTTATTTGAAATTGTAAATGAATACATTTGGGAAAAATTAAAAAGTAAAAACACTTTAATAAGCAAAATTACGTTCTTTTTGTTGAGATATAGACATGATCTAGCAATGAAAATAACGTCCATCACAGTAATAGTCGAAGATAAATATATTAAAGAGAAAAAAAATAACTGAATGATACAAAACATTTTGTCAAATTGTCATATGAAAATTCCCATTTTTTCTGAATTGTTGAAATTTATAACTGATAAACATTCTTTATAATAAATTATTTAATGCTACAGAAGAAATGTTAAAAAAAACATTAGTAGCAATTAGTTGTAACAGTAACAGTTGGATATATTAAAATGTAGAAAAAGTTTTTAGAAATAAATGTTTCAAACAACTGATAGTTACATTCTAATAAGACCAATGAAAGATTGTGAAATTAAAGTTAAATATATTTTTAAACATTTTTTTTAAGAAAACAAACATATTTCATGTAGTTTATACATATATATTACAGTAATGAATATTAGAAATCTGAGATTTTTTAAGAATTCAATTTATCACAAGTTATTCATTTTACAATGTTATTCCAATTTTCTCTTAAGATTATTTAAATTTTCATACGTGGAAGGAAGTTTATATATGAATTAGCCAATTAAAACTGATAAAAATATAGAATTTTTGAATTAAATTACTTTTTTAAAAAATTACAAATATGTAATTCACTTCAACTTCCGCAACAAATTTTTTACATACTTTTAAAATATGCAATGTACATAATTATTTAAAATATGTATTATTCTTCCAAATTATAAAGTATACAGATATTCAAAAAGAGAGAATGAACACACACACTTTTTCCAACAAAAACTTCACTGTCAATTTATTCAAATTAGATTCAATTTATATAGTAGAAAAAAATTGTCATGTTTTATAATAAAGGCAAATGTGATTTTGTGTGCATTTTTTTTTTTTTTTTTTTTTTTTTAACATTTTGGTATAATCAGAAGATTGCATAGGAGATTGATTTTCTTCAGGTCTTCAAGTATCATTTCCAAATATTTTGAAGTAATTAGCATAAAATGTTGTTAGATTTATACCACATGGATAGTATTACTTAAAATAACCGGTTATTTATTTGACAGTGAAAACAGTAAATTTAAAACTAATTTTGAAATTTGAATATTAATGTTACTTTAGTACTTAATTAATAAAATTATCATTATTTCAATACATATCACACCCACAATGTAAAATTTAAGTGAGCATATAATGCATAAAAATTAATATTAATTAATATAGAACTGATATTAATAAATGAATTTGTGGTGTATTTTATAATTTTGATGATTATGTGATATTTAGAAAGTGGTTTATTTTACTTTTAAAATGAAAATTTAGGAACACATGTCACTATATGGGGTGTAGTAAAATTTGCCTAAAGTAATAATTGTACAAGAAATAATTAAGCAACAAAAGTTATTGAAGAATACATTTTTTAAGTGGAAATAAACATAATTTTTGATGATGTATGGAAAAATAAAGACACTCTCATTAAGTTTTAATATATTTATGAAATTATTAACAATTGAAAAGCAATACAAAACTGAAATTTAATCTTGACACTGACAATTCAAAAAAAATAAGTAAATTCCAGTCTCATTTCTGTTATTAACTAGCCTACAAGACATAAATTCACTAGCTAATACAAAAGCAACATTTTTGTAGTGAAAAGAGAACATTTAAAATGAAAAACTACACTAACAATAAAATAATTTAATATAAGCACCTTAGTCATGAGCATAAGAAAAACTTAAAATGAATTTTGGCTTTTGGCGAAAATACAAATAAAATTTTCATACAGCAAATATTCTTGTCAATCACATAAAAATATGTGTATATTCATATACAAACTAAGTTGAAATGAATGATCACACTACAAAGAAAATATATATTTTATAAATCAATATTCTTATACTTTCATTGTAGTAAGACTATACTGAAAGTAAGTAATATATTCTCATAACTTACTTTATTTTCTCTTCATAAATAAAAATATATTTACATATGTCAAAAGAAATTGACATCTAACTTATTTTAATGAAATATTCCTGAATGAAAATTAAAAAAATATTTATATTATTAACTACACATACATAATGTATACAATGAATTAGATTTTCAAAAATACTTATGAAATGAAACATTTACATTTTTTTAAAGTTGGTTCTTATTGCATTTGAAATATAATTAAAAAAAATATGACACTTTTATGAAGTCAGAAGAAACTCATATTAATTATTTAATAAATAGGAAATAAACATTTAAGACAAAAGAAAAAACACATTTACTAAAAAAGGACTGAACAAACACAGTTGTCTGAGAATATATATCAGAGATTGTTCAAACAGCTCCTTTTAGAGCATCAATACTTATAGGAAAAAACTTTAAAACCTTAGACTGCTATTTTCTAAAATATTCAATTGTGAATTCAATTTCATTATTTTTCTACTCAGGTTATTACTGTGCTGTTTTAAGTAGCGTATCATATCAGCTTGCTTTTCCAGAACTTCTTCTAAGTAATCTTCATCACTGCAAATAAATATGAAATATAGTACAATATTATTCAATTGAGATTCACTGAAAATTCTGAACGTCGGAATGCATCAATTTTGTGTTTTCTATAAAGGGATCAAAACATTTAACAACAAGTACATAAATATTACTTCAGGGATCTGTTTTGAATGGATATTATACAAAAAAAAAAAAAAAAAAAATTCTATTATAAATATAATTTTCTACAGATATTGGAAACATTGAAGATCAAAATAATATAAAAAAAATAATTTAAATGTACCCATGCTTTAAATATGTAACTAATTTGCATTGAAGATAATAAAATAACAATTATTTTCCATTTCTATTATTAACTTTTAAATCAAAAGATATAAGATCAAAATAAAATAAAATTGATTAAAATGCTAACAATTTAGCCTAAGATATAAAATTTTTATAAACACCCCAAAAAATTTGATAAATTTTTAGACGAACTATTTTAATATTCAATTTTAAAGTTCATATAATTTTAATATAGCTCAAAATTTTTAATACAAGACTAAAATTTCCTAAGTGAAAATCAATTATTATTTTTTAAAATTAATGAGCAGCTCATTATTATATTCAGTTAACTTTTAATAAATTATATATATAATCATCAAAAATAAGTATATAAATATGGACAAGCAATTTTGTAGGATAGCTGCTTTTGAACCTTTCTCCTTATACTTTATAATTTAATTTTTTCTGGTAACAAGTATTATTTTCTCAGAAAAATCTCAAATATTTTAAACAAACCATAAATTTACATAGAAATAAAGCTATAAGTAAATAAATAATTATTTATGAACTAACACAATAACACAGTTAACTGGATAACATTTTTTCCTCTAAGTTTTGTTTGTAAATGAAAAGCTTTAAGGTTCCTCTTATGTTTTAATTTAAATCTATTACAATTTTTGTATTTTCTATAAAATTATCATTATATATATATATATATATATATATAAATTCCTGATCAAAAAAGTTCACTGTATGACACAAGCAGTTTAAATAGAAATTTTTACATAATGCTAGGTATTATTATACACAAATTAGAAATTGATGCTAACTGCATTAGATTGATTGAATAGGAAATATAAAAATATCACAGAAATCAGACTTTAAATGCATACATTTCATAATTCATAAAAAGTGCAAAAATTATTAAATTTTTTAAACAAAAACAAACACAAATTAAATTTTTCACAAGCTTTGCATTATAGTTGGATCATGAGGAGCTTTTTAATGACATAAATTTAGTTTTAAGCAAATGGATTACAAATGTGCATACATTTACATGATTGGTGAAAAAGACAGAAAAATTTGAAGATTGTGAGAAATTGTTCTACTTAACAATTTTACAAGGCATTTATTATTTATTTGATGACATTTTTCTCCTTCATTAGTTTTTAGAATTGGATGTTATTTCTTAGAAAATGTAAAAAATAAAAGAAAAATTATACAAACACATTTTATTGTAGTTGAAAAATGCAAATTAACATGCACTAATTGCTTATCTAGCAAATTCAATAGGTATCATTTTCACTGAAGTTTCGAGGAAGTTTTCTTAATTTTTCCTGCTTTTGTGAATAGATTGTTCTTCACAATTAGAAGACTAACTGTAGAAATAAGATAGTTTAAATAACTTGCACATATAAATATTTAATGTATATATGCATTTGATTCGAGTTATTGGTACATTTTAAAATCAACAGAAATTTATACAAAATACTGTTAAATGTAAAGACAGTAAGCATTTTTTTTTTCAATCATTTGATATTTTCCTTTAAGAATAAGCACCAGTACAAGCAATAAAATGGAGCAAACTGGTTTATCTAGCTAGAATGTGTTTGTATGACGTAACATGGTTGTGTACAAGTATTAAATTATTTTGTGAGCTAGTAACCTTTGAAGCATCTTTTTATTAGATTACAGCTTTTGAAGTGGATGATTTAATGTTTGTGTCTGAAGATTTTTTTTGACAAATTAAATTTCTGAAGATTAGTTTACAGTGATTTTTTATTTTAAGCTTCTTAAATAAAAATTTATTTTTAAAGTTCAAAAAATAAATTTATTTTTATATCATTTTCATTATTTTAAACTATTTTTCTTCCTCACAGAGTATATATAGCTACAAAATAACTCCAAGAATATCGTGAATGATTTTTTGGGAGTAATAAAATCTGTTCTCAGGCTAGTGCAGATGTTTCTTTCAAGTATCAATGATTTGGTGAGTTATTTTGTTTTTAATTAATATTGTTGTTTTATGTTATGTATTAAGTATTGCATTTAAAGATTTCATATATTTGTACTTATTCAAAACAGTAACGTTGATTGATTAGAAATTTTTTTGTAAAGTTATTATATTTGTAAAAATATTTATATTATAGAATTTTTATGTAATAAGTGAGTTCCTCTGCTTGGTTAATAAAAATTTGAGTTTTCATAAAAATGCATTTGATTTATGTTACATATCTAGCTTTATTGCCAGGTTGTAACCAGTTGTTGGCTGCATGATACTTAATTTATGTTTTTTTATTATAAAATCTTTGTGAAATTAGATTTTAGTCATTAACATTTTAATATTTCTGTAGTAAGTAATAATAATGAAATTTTCAAAATTTTAAGTAGTGTGTAATTATAAAGTTGAATTTCGAGAACGTTTAACACTTATTGTCTAGATAAAGTTTAAATATTAAAAGTAAAGAATGCAAATTAAAAATTATTAAATAAAATAGGGGAAACAACTAAAATATAGTACATTTCATAAAATATTGAATATAAAATGATAAATTTGAAATTTATAAATTTGTTTACCGAAATCCTATTTCATTGGTTGGTGCATATGATTGTACATAGCTAGCTAATAATTCATCTTGATGAACATCTGGAATTGCTTTACTTTTGTTAAACTTCACCACAATGGCTACATGAAAAGAAAGTATAGTAAACAATCTATAATTAAAATTATATTTTGCAAGTAAAATGTATAGAATATAGGATTCAGTCATGAAAAAAATGAAATATTTCGTACAACCAACATCTCTTTTAAGGAAATAGGGAATATATAGTAAGGCAAGATTTAAAAAAATGGTCATGATGTGCTTTCAATGCTGCATTATATTTAAAGTACAGAAAATATTGTATTTAAACACAGGGAAAAAATTGTTATTAATTCTTGCTTTGATTTTTTTATGAAATTATTAGAAAAAATTTTTAAAAAAATTACATTTTAACTATTTACCATTTTTAAAATGAAAGTAATGCAATAAATTTATTTACCATGAAATGGCAACACATTAATATGGAGTTACAAAGGATTATTCTTAAATGAGTCAGAAAATTATGCATGTCTTACAAGATACCGGTTAAAATGCAGTAATAAAACAGATTAAGATAGGTAAATCTTTAGATGCAGCTGTAAATTAAAGTAATATTTATTAAGAGATATATAAATACTTTTTACTGTGATAAAACAATCCTAATGTTTCTTAAATATGAACTAAAGCTTAAAACATTTTTGAATTTTTAATCTTTTAATATTTTTGCATTTTTCATAAATAATTCACAGAACAGGTGGAATTTTTAGATCACTTATATCATATTGCATGAAATTTAAGGTGCAAATAAATTTCAAAGAATGTTAACATTTCAAAAACAGTTCATAACGCAGTAGCAACTGAAATTCAAATCCAACAATTTTAATAACATGATTCCAATACGATAAACAGGACTGTAGGAATTTTTAATTTAACCTTAGAAAATTAGAGATAATTAAAAGATGAAACAACAAATGCAAATAACAGTTGATTTATTACTTCACACAGTAGTTTGTTTCAATTAGTTAGTATTTGAAGAAAATTCTATTATAAAAATATACTTTTTGAGAGAGGCTATTTAATTATAATTTATGTAATAGCTATTTACAACTTGAACAATTATTAGTTCATAATGTTTTTCTCATTTAAATAGGAAATAGATTACTTTCTCTCAATAAATTCTATCCATTCCTCTCCTATTTTTTATATTTTTTAAAATTAAACGTGAGCTTAATTTGATGAGTGTCAATCAGTATTTCCAGAAAATGATGTGATTTATGAAAATGTTATAAAATATATTTGTAGTTTGGTTTCATTTGTCACCCATTGGTCACTTTTTGCACATGAAGCTATAAGTAGATTGTTGCTTACCATTTAAAGTAATATATTTATGAAGTAACGTATATTTTATGACTATAAATAAATACATTTCTCATTTAAATAGTATTGATTCTATTTTAATTTTAATAAAATCTTTAAAGTATCTTTTACCATTTTTTCATGAAAACTCAAACCTTGAAATTTTTTCTTAAATTATGATGCAGCTCAAAATGATTTTATAAATGAAATTTAAATGTGACGACCTGTAATACTTAATGGCCCAAAGTTTAAATGGAATATTAAATATGATGGAAGAATTATTAGAAAATAAAAAGGGAGAAATATTCTAATTGGATATTTTTGTTCAATTATTGATGAGAAATTTAATAATTAAATTAAATATTTTTCTAATATTAAAAAAGTATGCTAGCAAAAAAAAATATTTTTGTTAGGAAATAATTATATTTAAGGCTTCATTTTCATAAACAATGGAAAGAATTAAAAATTTTATAACACCCCATCACAAGCAGACTGCATATAAAACTTACATTATCAACTTTACATTGCATGAGCAAATTTTCAAATTTAAACAGCAAAATGTTTATGATCTGTATTTTAATTAAATAGCAGAATGATAATTTGCAAAATTAAAATATGTTTTTAAACCAAAATTATGAAAATTTTAGTGTATATATAATATATAAAAAAAGTATATCTTTACCTAAATACTTTATAAGGCACAAAAGGAGGATAAAAGATTCCAAGCCAAATAAAATTTGCAAGTAATGGTAGCAATACAGAGTTCCATCAACAGGGCACTTTTCTAAAGCTGGACAATATTTTTGAAAAATTGCCAGAACTACTGTGAGTAAAGTAGTTCCTGAAAAAAAAAATAATTACAAAATTGATTGCTAGAAATAAAAAAAATTAAAATAGCATGTTTTCTACTTTATTAAGTCAAAATATTATAAAGCATAAACTTAATAGAAATAGTTTTCCTTTGTTAAATAAATTATCAATGTAAAGAAATGCAGAAATAATTATCAAATACTTATATAAAATTGTTAGCCCCATATATTACAATAAATAAAAAAAATGATATAAGATGTTCATTGTTATTATATAAGAAACTTTGAAGAAAGAAGTAAATTAAATATAAGTTTTAAATCAAATGTTAAAACTTAAAGTATTTACTTTCAGATGATAATTTTTGTTTCAGCATATAGATATTGTATCAAATTAGACAAATGCATGGAAATAATTTATTAAATTTCATGTATAAGAGCAGAAGCAATTTCAAGATCCAGCATCAAATACATAAAATAAAAAATTTCATACATAGTCTTTAATTAGATTCTAATTTTAGCAGCCAAAGAAATATAAATTTTCCTTCTATTAAAAATGCAGTTTAATTTAAAATTATTTAATTACTCTATAATAAAATTCCTAATACAAAATAATTAATTAGTAATTTTTTTGAAACAGATGCATTGTTCAACATTTAAAAATATTTAACCGTTTGGGTGCGGAAGAGTTTTCTTAGATGTAAACATAAGATAACAAGTGAAGCACGATAACGCTTCACTGCACTAAAACAGTTAAGGTATAGAAACAGTTTTCTATTGCTTAACTTAAAAACCATCTGAAAATTCTCTTCATATAAAAATGCAGTTATATACAAAATGCGTACCAATATCATTTCGACATAGCTTTTATATACATTATAAGAATGTATAATTTTGCACAAATAATTTACTGATAGAAACATAAGCATGAAAAATTCACTTCACATTTTAAGTATAAGAACAGAAGCAGTTCCAGGATCAAATACCAAAAACACAAAATAATAAATCTTACAACACTATGTTCCGAGTCATTCAGCTACTCAAATGGTTTGCTTGATATATACATATAAAGATATTTTCTTTATCCCCAAGAAATGAATAATAATTGATATCAGCAAATAAAATAACCAGTTCAGTTTTTAGATGGTTGCCTAGTATCATAATATTATAGCAATTGAATGCTATCAAAATTCTGAATTAGAAACAAATCTCACATTTAAGTTTTAGAATATGAATGTAAGAAATATCAATTTAAGCATGTATCTGATAGTTAAATAAGAATTATGAATAATTAAAAATCCTATTTGATTAATTTTGATGTATGTCCACATGTAAATTCATGAATGTGTATTTAAAAAATAAATATAGAGCATACAATATTCACATATTAATGTTAAATTAAAACACAGAATAGGCTATTGATGACAATCTGAAATACAATAAGTTAGAGCAATAATAAGAATATAATAATACAATAATAAGCATTATAAGTTAGGAAATAATGCTTAATAACTTCATCATTAGATAAAAATATGTTACACTTTAGCTGATAATTTCTTTTCCCAGCTCCTACACTTTATACACAAAAAAATAAACAAACCCCAGATATCAGTAATTAATACTAATACTCAAGATACCAAGTATAACTGAGATAGGTAATAAATTAAATTTTATTACATTTTTGAACTATTCTATGATTAAATAAGTAAATGATAAACACTTTTTGAAGTCAAAAAGAAATATAATTTTAAACTGTATTTATAAAATATTTATATGCGAGATTGAAATCAAATCTTATTTGGGTTATTTTCCCATTTTCAGTAGACCGAAGGAAATTTGGTAAATTATTATAGATTAATAAATAAATCCACAAAATGAGAAAAGTTCTGTGGTCAACTGCAATTAAAATGTATTTTTAAACAAAAGCAATGAGATAAATGCGTAATTAAAAAGCAATTATTTTCAAGTATATAATATTTTAATAAATACACATAAATAAGTATTTTTAATTTTCCATAGCTCATTCAAAACTAAAATTATAAATATAAGGAAATAATTTGCAACCTTATTAAAATATTCACTTATATCTATTGTTAACAAATAATTCTCCCAATGTTTAATAATACATAAGTTTTTAGAAAATACTATGTTGTGTGAAATTTCCACATAAGCCAGAGCCAATACAAAAAATGAATTACATTCCAAAAAGTTTTTAAAACTTTGTTTTTCCTTTTTTCTGAATATTACTTTTTTTTCCGATTTGAATTTTTTTTTTTTTTTTTTTTTTATCTTTTCTAAATCTTTAAAAAAGTAATTTTATTTAATTGTCAGCAGGACCATTTTAGATTTTACAATATGAAAATTGAAAATTTTACAACTTGCTTTTAATATTTTCTTAATGGAAGAGTTATGTATTCAAGAAAAATGATTTTAAACTTTTAGTTATGCTTAAATCTTCTTTTTTTAATGATAAATTCTTTACTTTATAATCTATACACAATTGATTAGATTTCCAACTTTGAATACTTTATCCACCTAAATTTGTTTTGTTAATACCTTCTTTAATTATGTCTTGAACATCCCCAATAGCAATGTTTTAAAAAAAAATTTTATATCAGACAGATTTAGCAAGTTCATTTGCTGATGATTCAAGTATGTTTTCATTTTAACAAAAGATGGTTATATTTTCTACATGCATTTAATGTTGATGTGTTTAATTTTTTCAGCAAATCAACTTTCTGTGCTTAACTTGACATGGGCTTCAGCCTTCAATCATATCAAATGATGAAGGAGAATCAAACATTATGAATCAATTATGTCTAAAATTTACTATAACGCTCTTTTAAAAACACTTTAAACACATAAATAATTTTATGATTCAATTATTAATCCAAAAGTTAGATGGTAGAAACACAAATGTCATAATTACATTGAGCCTTATTTAACATTAATAAATGTCTTAATGCTTATATTTTTTTAAAAATAATTTTTAGTTAGCAAACAAATATTAAGAACCAATTTTTAAAGATATTTTCAGAGGCACCCAAGCTTCTGAATGTTTTCTCACAGACCAAGTGTTTTTATTTATATTTTTATTTAAACAGGAATTTAAAGATTTACAAAGGATTGGCTTTGTAATATAATTACTGACACATTATTGCACTGAACAAACACCAGAAAAATTCTGTAAGTCATGTCATTGCCGTAAAATTTAAATTGATATAAAATTTTTGCTATTTTTAAGATGTTTTTAAACTTTAAATATCTATAGTTATGATACTATAGATTCTTCAAATCAAAATTTATCATCAATACAAAGAAGTTAAGTGCTATTTTTATTCTCTCAACTATTGGCATGCAGAGAGGAGCAGCATATTTTATGGATCTTGTTATTTTACTTATTTCTTATTTATTTTAAATCATATTCCAGATTGTTTCTTCATGTAAACCAAGATATTTTCCAACATCAAATATTTCTTTTTTAAAAGTGATATATATAATTACTTTTAAAGGGGTATTTTTTTTAAAATATTTTTTTATCTCGATCAAACATGGTGCTAAACTGAAGCTTCATTTACTAAAAACAAGTCTCAAAGACCAAAATATATTATTATTTGATAGAGACTGCAAAACTGCTCATTAACCAACTGAGTGCCAAGCAATGCAGCAGTCTTGCATCATCTTTTCCCACACAATTAGACATGAAAGAAAATATTGGCATTCTAAGGCAGATAACAAGTTTTACAGTAAGTGGTGTATATAAACTGTGCATGTTTTCTGCTTATTCAAAATAGATATAAATAAGTAAATTATTCATTAATATTTTTTCATGAAATTATTATTTTAACATAGTTTGTTTTTAAGTAGATAACCTAAAATAATGTTATGCAGTGCTGTTCAAAATTTTGTGAAATTTTAAAATCGTGTTACAAGATAGATTATAGGGAGTGATATCCATTTTTTTTTATATATAAATGATATAGTGAAATAAATTAACAGTTTACAAACATTTAAAATTTTTTTTATAAAAAATGGTATAATGATTTAATCTTTTAAATTATAATAAAATGTTGATAACTGAATATGTAAGACAACAAGAAAGTATTGTTAAAGTTCAAAATTTTGTTACTTATTAAAATATTTGCATTGGTAAAAAGTATAATTAAAATACTGGCATTACATTTTGAGAAAGATACAGTAATAAAGATCAATCCATTTTAGAGCATTCTACATCAAATATAAATAAGCCATGAGAAGATTCCAATTATTTAGACTACTAAATTAATATCTTAACTTTTAAAGAGCTACTGAATAAGTTTTGCACATTTAAAAATTCTAGCAAAATACATAGCATAAAGCAGAAAAGTAGAAATTGGAGTAATAAAATCACAAAGACAAAAAAATTCATATAAGGAGAATTTATATGCAACAAATAATCATTTATGTATTTAGAAATAACTAAGCCACTTATATGGATACAATTAAATTATTTTTTTTAATTTCTTGTCTGAAGAGTGAAAGATTTATAGATAGAATATATTAATCAAAATAATTTTAGTTTAAGCAAAGCTATTTATTTTTACTACATAAAATAAATTATTAATGCGTACATTTTCATTTGCATACTTCATAACATAATGACATTACTTTGATAGGTTTTCTTATGCCACTGCTAAATCTTTAATATGAAACAATTGACTACAATACATGTTTTATTTAGATAAATCAAGTTACACATATTTAAATAAATCCCATATTAAACCTGATATTTTGATAACTTTTTTTTTCCAAATTAACAAATTTTAGCGAACATAATTATAAATTTCCCTAAAACACATTATTCATATGAAAAGAATCTGGTAATGCAAAAACAAAATCTGAAGTTATATCACATTTATTAAAATAATAATTAATCATTTATAGTATCAGACTATATTTTTTGAGGTTTAAATTTTCTCTTGTTCCTTAAACTTTATTTTGATTTAAAAACTAATATGTTATTTTTTGACACTTATTTACATAAAAAAAATTCAACATTATCAAAAGATGACAGAACATTAAATTTTCTGATTTCATACAGACTAAAATTTTCAGATTTAAAAAATAATTAAAATAAAATATATTTTTGATCATGAAGTTAAAATATAAGATTATTCATTTTTAGGCAGATAATAAATGTTACAATTAGAAATATTTTAAAAATGAAAAAATAGGTACAAAGTTATCCAAGCAATTCAGATATAATTCACTAGTCTTAAAAATAAACTTTAGTAAACATCAAAATAATTAAAAGTATAAATAATGAAACTATGAATTGTTTCATTATCAATAAAAACTCAATTACCAACTCATTTGCTGTAACAATGTTACTGCCCAATAAAAGATGTAAAACAAACATATTTATTTATTTATTCTAATTTCATTATTACAGTCATGGAATTATATGAATGATATTCATCTCAAAGATTAAGTTCATGAAAAAACTTAAATTTGGCAGAGCACTAATAATGCAAAATACAATGCATTTTACAGTTTAGAAAAAGTGGATTTTTTTTCAACAATTTCTGAGTTCCAAAAATATATTAATAATGAAAATATACCAAAAGCTAATATATATATTTACCAATTATAAAATTTTAAAAACATTTAAATCAGAAGGAAAAAATTAAAGCCAAAATGTAATAAATCTGTACAAAATTTTGTAAAAAAGTACTAAATATGTTCAGGATAAATGTTTTATTAATATACAATGCAACCAATATAAACTCTTCACTACTGAAAGTTAATTTAGAAAGAAAGGAATCAATATTTACAGGAAATAAATATCATTCATCATATAATAATCCTGGTTATGAAACTACTAAGAATATTACAATCTTTTTTACAGTCTTAATCATAGCTTTTCATTAGAGGAAATAGCTTTTCGTAGGAGTGAAATCCTACTTGAGGGAAATTATAACCTCTAGCATAAAAATAACAATGTAGATATTGAACATAAGACTGCCTGTTATTAATTGAAATTTTTTAAAAAGATTAAAAATAAGTGTGATTTTTATTAAAATTTAAAATAAATGCACTTTTTTTTCCTGACCCTATTTTACTAACTTATAAATTATTTCTACCATTTAATTTAATAAATATAAAGCTTAATTGATGGTATTACTGACTAACTGAAGTAAATATCTCTTAAGATTCCAAATCTTAAGAATACACATAATAAAGAAATTTACTTTTATTAATGCATGGATTATTATTTTTTATCTTTGATCTTAAATTACATCAAAAATATTTTGTATACATGAAGTAATTTTTCTATTTCAAAAGATTTTTTGAAAAATAAATATATATATATATATATATATATATATCTTTGTATCCAATATTGTGAATTTTTATCTCTGATTTTATGATAGACACATTACTGGAATCACTTTAATACATATATAATTAGTTTTTTTAAATAGAAAAAATATTATAAAAAAATATATATCTACTTTATTACACAATATCTTCAGAACCTTAATTTTCTATAATGCAGCAGATACAAATATATTAAAATTACTCTTTAAAAATTAAGATAACACTTTTAAATAACATATCAAGCAAGTTTTACGCAAAAGTATTTGCACACGTACTTAGCACAATATGTATTAAATGACTGAAACAGAAAACTTCTAATTAAATATAATTTTATAAAATACTAACTTTGAAAATTAAATGCAACACACTTACCAAGAGAAGAAACTAACAAAGGTATTCTTTGGAGTAATTGGGTGTTTCTAAAAAACTCTAAATAGCCACATCTTTGTATATAGTTGTGATGAAAATTTCGATATCCACTTGTAATAAACAATACACACCAGTAACAGGAATGCAGACAACTTAAAATAAAACAAGCATCTTCTTCAAAGTAGTAAGGAATTAGAAAAGTTGACACTAGCAACCCAACCTAATAAATATGTAAATATTTCATTAATATGGTATTTTGAAATATTTTTAATATAATAAAAACCAGTCACACATAATTGTTTTTAAAGTCAAAAGCGAAATATATCAAACATAAAAATAAAAAGATAAATTCAAAACTCAATTTGATTAAATAAGATAACAATAGTCATTTTAAGGAAATGTTTTTGATTCATATGTAGAGAATGCACCCTTTTACACTTAATAAAAATCAAATAATTGTTATTGGAAATATATATTTCTTTACTAATATAAATAATTATGATAAGAAATATACATTTCATATTAAATCACTTGAAAACTGTTCCTTTCTGTTTATCTGCTTATTTGCAACTAGTTTCTTTACAGCTTTCTTAACCACTTGAGCTGGAAAGATGTGCCACGCATGTCATAATGCTTTGTCACAGAATCGCCAATGATAGGGCATATGTGTCATTGTGCGATTGGCACAGGAAAAGAACGAAGGGTGGGATTGTTTCCCATAGCACAGGATATCATTGCACTGCATAGCATAGTTATAGGAATATTTAACCCATATTCTAAAATGGAAGGTGAATTCTTTGCCAGTGCAAGTGGTTATTCTTGTTCACAGAATTTAAAAAATAATAATAATAAAATAAGAAGTGCAATTATACAAATGTTATAATTTTGACACTGATTAAGTTGATAATGGGCATTAATTCTTTTAGTATTAACATGTATTTATTTATATGTATCAACTTTCATAACGGAAATATAAGTTATCTAAACTTTGAGAATTTTAGACATATAAAAAATTTAGAAAGAATGCATTCGGTATCATAGAATGTGGAATAAAAAAGTATTTATAAATCAAGAGTCTTTTAATTTAGAATATTTCTTAGTAAATAAAAAATTGACACTTTACATTTCAAAAGCTTTTAATGATTGAAAAAGGAAAACTAAATTCAGGGTTTATTTTTCTAAATACTTCAAAAAGCAGAGTTATGAACTATTTTGCTTAGGTGAATGGAAATCTAAAAAACCATTTGCTAAATTAAATTTTAAATGGAATTGAGAAAAATGATTTAAAATTTATGTTTATTCAGAAAACTTTAATATCTTAAAGTAAAGTGATTACCAACATTACAAAGATATCTATAAAATATTCCCTACAATCTTGGATATCTCAAAGCAATCACAAAATTAGATTTGCACTATCTGCTTCTAAAGTTTTAATAAAAATTGTAGCATGAAATTCTCCTGGTAACAATTGAATGACAATTAAAAAAATTAAGAACAGTTTTAAATTATTTCCCACTACACTTATATTAAGAGAAAGAAATTTTTTGACCAGAAGACTTGAAAACACCAGTATAATTAGCAATAATTTATATTTCACTTCAAACATTCTTACAATTTTATTTTTAATCATCCACATATAGATTTATCATTTTAAAAACAAAGGTGAAAGTTCTTGAATTTAAAATCAAATTCTATAAAGTTTCCAGGAAATAAATGAAAAAGTAAATTAATTCTTATGTAATTGGTTGCAAAAGTATAATACCTTTATCTAATAGTAGAAGAATTGAAATACTATTAGATAGTAGGAAAAATATTTTAATATTAAAGAATGACTCAAATCTTGACGGTGGCATGGAGGAATGTGTCTATTATAAAAACTAATCTTGAAATAAATTTCCAATTATTTAAGAACAATTGCTTTTCAATTGTTAAGCGATTTTATTTATATTGTAAATTAGAAGATCTACAGATTAAAATGAGTTAAACATATGGCTAAAAGATTTTGCATGACAACAGTTACTTAGATGACATCCAGCATTATATTCATATTATATATATATATATATATATATATATATTCATGCTGCTCTGTGTGTATGTATGCATATGCATTTATACATATTAAAACTGGTCAAGTACATACAACAATAAATGATAAAGAACCATTTTATGTTTCGAAATATATTTAATATCAATTTTGATTACATTTAACTTGAAGTTGCTCTTCTTTAAATTTTTATACCTACAGGTAAAAACTGCTTCTTGTACCTGTGTTGCTGGAGGGATTCTAGCATGTTGGAAACATGCATTTGCTTTATTGCAAGGCTCAGAAGATTATTCTTCTAAGAGATGATATGATGGCCAAACTGAGTTTTAAACTATTATTTTCCATATATTTATACATTGTCACAATAAAGCATATTTTCTTTCATGCTTCATTCCAATTTTATTCACCCAGTATAAATATTCTTGTGTTTGAGAAAATAATAAAATTTTGTTCTGTGTATATTTATAAGTAACTATAGTAAACAAAATCATTTGTAAACAAGTTTAATTTATTTTCGATTTGCATAATAAATATTCTGCATTTTAAATATACTTAACTTTTAATATTGTTATGAAAGTACCAAAGACTTTTCAGTAAATTGTTAAATTATTTTGAGGCATTTTATTATTTCATTAAAATACTTAACTATATATTTTTACTCACTAAAAGTAACTTTTTATTACCAGCAGAAATGTAATGCTATAAAATTAATTCAAATAAATTCTGTATTTTAGAAATAAAAACTTAAATATTAATATAAAATACATTCAAATAAAATAGTGTAAGGTTCAAATCATTTTTTCACTTGATTAGTAAGAAAATTTATCTGCATGTTATAAAATATGCAGAAATTATGCTACATTTTGCAATTCATAATTAAAAACTCCCGTTGTAAAACTAACTGTATAACTATTGTGTTAAGCTTGTGAAAAGTAAACAAATCAAGGAGTGTACTCTACATGTGATTTTGACGTCACTGGAAGTGAGTCAAATAGACTACTACAGTATGCAGTTTAAAGAGGATTCTGAGACATTGGAAATAATCATACTCAATGTGATATTCAAACCCAAAAACTGTGGAACTAAAGGCCATACAATACACTGAGTTAACCATTCAGTGCTTAGCTCAGTGTGTTGTATGGCTATCTGAAAGAAAGACTGAAAGACTTGAGTCACTTACATTAAATATTACCAATTATTTATTCAAAATAAAGCTTTAGAAAAATATTCATCATGAAATTTATCACACAACAATACCAGAATTAAAATACAAAAAAGAAATATACAAAAATTTTACATAGATATGAAAATATAGTGAAATAATGTCACAAAACAGGAACAAACATTTTAAAAAAAGCATATACAAGTTTTAATATCAAAATTAAATAAACAAGACACTGCTTAGCTAAAACAACAAAATAAAGAAATATTAAAGAAATTTTTATAAAGAAATTTTAAACTTACAGTACATAATATTTCTAGCACAATAACCCAAGTGATAGGTATCTTCCTAAAGTTAGGTTCTTCGTTAGATATCAATACACTAGATATTAAAGAGGCTTCATCTGTTTCATCAAAAAGTTGGGGGCTATTTGCATTAAAAGATTGTCCCTAAAAATAACAAACACATTTGAATATGATCCTTAGAAATTTTATTACTTTTCAATAACTTTAGGAATCTTTAAAAATTTTTTTTTGGATTGGTTGATGTTCTAGTGACTTTTATAACAAGTCACTAGAATAAACTATTATTTAATCCCTTAAATTTTTGGATTATTTGATTAGCTGATAGCGGTTTATTGAAATTAGTTATGCTTTGGTAGAAAATCTGGAAAAGTTGGTTATTAATAATTTATTATGTGATAAAGACAGATATAATTTTACAATTCATTATTTATAATGATAAAAATAAATAATTCACCATACAATTCTAAATGATACAACAAAATATAGAAAAAAAATAATCTTGTAAAAAAGGTAAAAAAATAAAATATTAAAAATACAATTTATCTCAATAAAACAATATAAATAAGAAAAAATATACAAAGATTTATGAAAAAATCAATGCTGCAAATGTATAGCCAAAAGAGTCTTATGTAAGCTGTGTTGCTTTTGATAACAAAAGCTGTTTAGAGTTAAATTAACAAAAATTTATAATAATGACTGATCACTTTGATTTAAAAATGAAATTAAACTTTTTATTTGATTTTAAAGAGATTAATAAAAACCATTCCTGTATAGTTATTAATATAGGGAATGGTTATGTTATACATTGGTTCTATATAAAAATGAATTTTTCTTTACTGGAAAAAAACTGGACTTCAGTAGATATATATATATATATATATATATATATATATATATATATATATAT
>JAPDSC010115281.1:8486-19739 GCA_026290005.1 Latrodectus geometricus
TAACTCTTATCTTCATTTACCATCTGTGTAATTTATAAAACATTTAAGAAAAGAATCTATTGCATTAGCTTTAAAAGCTTAAAAAGTACAAAACAAATAAGGAAATGAAAAGCATTTTAGCTTGAAAAGCGTTCGCAGGATTTGAGGCTATCTATTGAGAGGATTTATAGCTATCTACTTTAATAAATGATGAAAATTGAGTTATGAATAAACGACACATCTTATGCCTTTTATTCATAATTCAATTCTCATCATTTATTAAAGTAAATTATATTATTGCCTTGAATGTTAAAATTAAAACACGCATTATTCAAGAACATCAAAGCACTCATTCTTAAATCTTATAGAAAGACAGAGATAAAATCATGATTTTTACTTATTAATGAAAATTCTTCCATAAAATAACTGTCGAAACTATCAGATTTATTTAATCAATCTGAAACATTTTAATCAGGAACAAAATATAATTCATTAGTTTACATTATAACAATAAAATGGGATATGTATCATATTTAACAACATATTTCTGTTATTCAAGAAATTCCACTTTCATTTACATAAGTCATTAAAATGATAGAGTTTTGTCAAAGAAAAACAAGCCACAGTATATTAATCACATTATCAATATTGTCATTAATTACATTTATAAATAAAATGTGTATTCTACGTTAGCAGTTAACCTTTATGTAAATTATTCATGAAATGATAATTTTTATAGGATAATGATGTTAACATGGTGATAAGCAAACAAGCTGATATTACAGTGTCTTTAAATCTTAATTCCTGAAGCTCAATATATTTTTAATTATTGACAGCAACTCTTTTTTACTCAACAACTGGAATTAGCAAGTTTTGTATTTATTTCCATTGCTTCATTTTTATGTATTTTTTAAGATTTATGCATTAATATTTTCAAATTTATATGCATCACATTACTTTCATCTTTTTAAACATTATAATAAATTGGATAAATCTGCGCTCACATGTGTGCATATTGGAATCTATAGTTAATTTATAAGAATTTCTCAGTAAAACTGCATTTTTTCTCATTCCAAAATTATTTTCCTGGTAATTTTTCAAAAAAAATCGTTCATTGTACATGATGAAATGATTGCTGCATTGTATATAAATATCTATATATATATTCGAAAACTGTATTACAGTATATTCTTACACTTGACAGTAAATACAAACATTAAAAACAATTTTGCACCAATACATATTAGTAATTTTTAATACTAGTACTGGAAAGAGAAAAAAGAGACGAATTAGATGCCCACTAAGGTATAACACATGATTCATAACCGAACACATAATGTTACATAAAATAAACATTTCTAACAAAGATCAATAACTTATTGAAATACATGCCATCAAACTATTCTGATGAAAGCTGAAAAACCAAACATTGCACATAATATAAGGTTTGCAATGACCATTTGTAAGACACATCAGCTCACGTAAGACAACTAAAAGTGGAAGAGCTAAAATAAAGATCATGATGATGATGATTTCAGTGATGATTTTAAACTCAACTTACGAGAGAATTATGTGAAAACAATTACGTTTTAGTGTTTCCCTAAATTTAGGGAACTTTATTTTATAGCTCTACATCATTTAGCTAGTTTTAAATTTAGATCATTTGTGATGTCATATGAAATGGTAGGTTGTTCGAATTTAAGCGTAAGTATTTTAATATAGTGAAGGCAACAGAATTTCATTTTTTTATGTTTTGTATAAAAAAACGTTTGTCAAAAGAACGTCGATACAAAGTTATGAAACGGCGGCAATTTACGAGAGCCCTTTTTTATCAATATATATTTGCATTATATAAATGATTTATAATTGCTAATTTAAATACATAAGAGGAATTACTGATAAATTATATCCTTAGTGTTAAGGAAAGATATTTACACCAAATAAACATTTAAGAAATTTTGTATTCAAAGTACTCCTCTCTAAAATAATCCAATAATGCTTGTTGACTGAGATACATTAAATGTTTAAAAAATATTCCTGTTGTCATTTCATTGTGTGTATTCCCATGTTAATTGCTTTATGCGCTATGAATTATAAATAACAGATTAAAACCAATCACTACGTGATATGTTACTTATAGGTGTTTGCTTCATAAAGTAACTTTTAATTGAAACTTACATTTAAGATGTTTTTGCTCTGATAGAGGAATCCTTTGTGACAGATAATAACAATATTAAAGACTCTATCATTATATCATGTAATTAACAAAATATAATGAAGATGTATTTTAAATTACATTCCTATGATAACTGTTCTTTAAGGAGCACTAGGCACAAAAGGAAATCATTATTCCGTTGAAAACGAAATAATATAACTAATTTGGAAAAATAATTTCAACTTTGATTTTATCAATAACATTCAAATTGTTAATTTAGACATTAATATTTCTGTTGAAAATGTTGCATTCTTATGGTATCAATAACAAAATATGCATAAAATTGTATTACCTTGCAAAAATTTAATTAGTTAGATCATATGATTTATTATTTAAAGGAAATATGGCAAACTCATGGTTTCGCATGTTATACAAATATTATATCTCATGAAACAGTTTACAAATTTATCATGGTATATATAATGATGTTAAAAAATAATGAAATAAAATCGAATATGTGTAGAAAGCCCAAAAGAATGTAAATTCAAACATATAATATGGAGATTGTACTCTTACAAAATGTTCTTTAGTAATTAATGATGAAGATATATATTTGTCTGTTGCCTAAGTGATGGTGAATGTAAAATTCAAAAATCATTTGAAGTATCTCAATCTCAATTAACAGAACTGAAAAACATAATCATTATCACCTTACAGACGTTTGTTTAGTTAATTTTGTTACATCTTAAGTCATTATTAATAATATTTTCGAAATAAATTTCTATGAACCATGTGTCAACGATAGCAATAAATAAGTGTTGGAAATATTTTATTTCACAGATTTTATTCACTTTTAATAGAATCCATTTGAAAAATTTTTGACGAGTGTATCTCATCATAAATAAAATGTTCCGGAAACATAAGTTACAAAGAACAAAAATGTCGGCAACTTGAGACCATCAAAAGAAGTAGCAGATGTTGCCAAAGGAGAAGAAATAATGAAATAAAAAATGAAACTGAAAAATCCTTATTATTGAGCATTAGAGAATAAAATTTAAAGGTGATAACAATATCTTGAGTTATTTTTTTTTTTAGTTTAAAAATATATAAACTTTTTTTAGAAATTAAAAAAACCAGAATTATACAGTACGTATAATAATAATAATGCATTATACACAGTTTTATCTAAAGATTTTTATGACTTTAATAAAAACAATTGTGACTGATTATATGACAAAGTTTTTTTAATGTAAAGGTTTTGAATGTTCACTTCATAAACTTTAAAGAATGATATTCCATTGGTACTGGATCATATTCCCTTTTAAGATGAAAACTTTTGAGAAACTACAAATTCCAACTGTAACCTTAAGCAGAAATTAATAAAATGCAATGAAAATAATTCAATATAATAGCAAGTAAAAAGAAAATATAGCACTCATTATTGACTACTTTATAGGAAATATAGTATACAACAAACAAAATGTGAATAAAAATAATAATAGCAAAAGAACACCGAAATGAGTATTGAAACATTCAAAACACAAAAATCAAATTTTTGACAAAACGTTTGATTATCTATTTCATATCATATTTTTGTTGAAATTTGGGTTGAAAACAGACTGAATTTTTATAGTCAAAAGGATAAAAAACATTGAAAACTTTTAAAGAATAATAACACATTTGCATACAGAAAAAAGATATGCATTAACATTTTCCTTTGTTAAACAGCTCAATTGAGGTCAAACCCAAAATATAGCACTCAAAGAGCATAATCTTACTAGTAGGCCAAGATAAGTCCTCTTTCATTTACAGTTTGATACTGCACATTCAATAATATTAATTGATGAAGATGATTTAAGGCATTTTCTCTACAATTTAAAGAATGACATCTAAATAATAATGTTTGAGAAACTTATCTGGCAACAGTGTAATCAATCCTTTGTGAACTTATAAAGTTTCTTAAGGGAAAAGCCAGTTTGATATCTAATACAATCGTTCAAAATAAAAAATTAGAAAAACATTATTCATTTTCTTACATATAATTTTGAATGCATTTTGTAGAAGTATTCCAGCTGAATATAAATTATTTATAAAACTTTTGTATACGAAAAAAAAATTAAGAACGATGCAAACTGGTTTATTTTATTCTCTTTCTAATTGATGAATGAACCATAACGATTTTAAGGCAATTCAAGTAGTATTTCAATTATGATAATTTAAAAATGATGATATCTTATAAAAATCTAGTATTGTTCAAGATTGTTTACATCAACTGGATTTTTTATACTTACGGGAGCATTATGGGTTATTTTTTATTACAAAATTATTATTGGACATTAAGAGAGTTATATTTTACTCTTTATCGCAAAGAGCAATCGCGGATAATTATGAGTTATTTAAGATCTCTTTTTCTTCTTCCTTCAAAAAATCTTCATCAGTAACAGTATTCTATTTAAAAAATTGCTCAGTATTTTATGTGCTGAAAATCTTTAGTTTCCTTACAAAGTATTAATAACCAAACTGCAAAAAATTTTACATTTTCAGTTATATCTAACATCAGTATGACACAGATCACCAATTAATTAAATGACAGGAATTTTTTCTGAAAAAATCCCGAATTTTAATAAAAGGATGGATTTTTCTAACTTTAAACGAACTTTAATTTGGTTAAAAACGTCAATATATTAAAATTTAAAAGATTAAAAACTCAGTTCTAATCGTTTAACTTGAATGAATTAGTCCGGAAGAGGATAGTCACAAAAAGCGAAATTTGAGATTTTTATGTTATTTTCTAAATGATATACTTTTAAAATTATTTAAGGATCTACAAACATTTTTGCAACCAAAACTATCACTTTTGCGAAATTATCTGGCTTATGATAATTACCTTACTACTGAAGATTTCTACTAATGAAAATAGCTGTTAGTCGGAAAACTAATGTATGGTAAAAGATTTTCTTTATTGATTCACGTGTTTTAATTTCTATACTATCTAATTCAACTCCAAAACAAGCATGGATGCATAATTTCTTAAGTGAAAATATAAACATGAATAAATGTGATTCATTTTATTAATGAGTTTTAAGAATCTTATTAAATAGGTGCAACATATTATTAAATTTTTTTTCATAACTTTATGAATGACTGCAAGTGAAATGTTATTTTTATAAAATAATAATCGAAAACGAATTAACTTTTGGCTTCTTCTATTGAGATTCTTTATATGTTCTGACGAAATTAATATTCCAAATTTGAAGAGTCTGAAACAGTGAGAAAATCATAAATAAGTGATTTTCGAACGCCTTTTATTTTTCAAAAGTTTAATAATTATTTAAATAATGATGTTAAATATATTTGAAATATAATTTCCATTAATGCAATTATAATTCTGTAAAACTAATGTGTAACATTGCTTGAGTATTTAAAACAATGTCAGAAATGATATATTAGCTTATTTTTTAATTTAACAATTTTTTAATTTAACTCTTTACAATAAATATTAAGCAAAAATAATAAATAATCGATATAAAAAATGTTAAATCAATAAAACGCTGGTTTACTTAATAAATTGTGAGAATTTTCGTGTTTAAATTTTTAATGCTTTAAAAAATTCTGCATTTATTTCATAATGACGTATTTGGAAAATTGATTTTCTCTTTTAATCAAAATAAACGTCTTAAAGGAAAGTTGTTCATTCAATTAATCATATATTTTTATATTCTATAAATCCAATTAACATGATTTGCCATTTTCACAAATTTAGAAATTGATAATGTGATTAAAAAACTAAAAAAAGTTAAAGTTATATATTGATTAGTTAGTTTAACTTAGGTTAATAGATTGAATATTTCAATAACTATAAGTTTTCAAAAAATTTCCTATGTAAATGTATGTTCGATTTAATTTTTAAAATGTGACACAATTTTCAATTAAATGAAAATATATATATAGTTTTATGATATATTGGTAAACTGTTAATCTTAGTATATTAATTTTGAAATCTTTATTCAAAATATGCAATAAAATAATGCATAATGTTATTTTTATGATTTTGAAGATATGTACATTCAATTTTGAAAAGTATTTCGACAAACATCACCATATATTTATGTTTAAAAGACACGAATTCCTTTTGCTTAGGTTGAAATCTCTCGGTTTATTTGTTAATTTCTATGTTCTTTATAAGTGATAAAATGTCTAATATCTTGTCATATTTGTCCATTTTCATACTTAGGAGCAGAATCTATTTTAATATTTTTTAACACTACAGTTTAATACCGCTTTTAGTATTTGAAATTATAGATGCATATCACATGCTTTTAAATAAATTTACAATATGAGTGTGTAAGCATATGTTTGAAAATTGCATGGTAATTTAATTCTTATTTAGCTGTAAAATGCCTTTATTCTAAAAACTATAAATTTTTACATTATTTTGCACAATCAAAAATTTAATTTATATGTTAATCAAATTTCTTTTTAACATAATTAAATATTTTAGCCATATTTTATGCTTAGATTTTACAGATTTCGTTTCTGAATTTTGAGGTTTTACTATATCTGTCAAATGTGTGAACCATGTGTTATTACATACATTAGGACTTCTTTTTTCCTATTGATTCTGGGGCGCAATACATTAGTTTTGAACCAAAAAAAACAATGCTTTGTTATCCATGTACTGCTTTGTTATACATGGGACTAACTTTTGCTTAATCAATTGAAAACAATAGAAACTTAAATTTCAGTCATGAAAAATTAAAATAATCACAAATTAACTCTAAAATAAACATTATAAACTTTACACAATATTCAATGTATGTCTTATATTTTTGTGAAGTATTTGATTTCATTACTTACGCATTGATTTAATGAAACAATAAAAGAATTAGATTCTTATAAGCATTGAGTATATTAATAAGTTATTATGAGCTATATCTTATTATAATGGTCATCTATTAAGTTATTGCTATTTTTAAATCAAATCTTGAAACATTAACATTAAAAAACAATAGAAACAGTGGTACGATAAAAAATTATTTTTCAAAAAAATATATTTATGTAATTATTTTTTTATAAATATGATAAATAATGAATATTATTCAAATTCATGTGAGGTAAATTCTTATTGTTCTTAATTTTAAAAAGATTCACATAAATTTTTATGAGTAATAAAGTCAATGAACTTAAAAATATATAAAGAAAAGTTCATTGAAAAACCTAACTTTATTCGAATAGCAATTTTAATTTCTAAGAATTTATTGAATACAAAATATTAATAAAAATAATTTTATTTTGTTGAAGGTTATATTTGACTATCATTTGTGAATAAATTAATTTAGAGCATAATGCTTTGATTTTGTAAAAATCCGTAAAAAGTCAAAAGTGTATCATCTGCTAATTACATATCTACTATTGCCATATAATTCTATGGTTGTTGTGTTGTTACTTATGACACTTGGAGAAGACAATCCCGCTAGTAAGGGACTGGGCAAATGAAATCAGAAAAAGCGTTTTTCATTTTTGAACAGAGCACCGTCATATGAAGGTGGAAGTACGACTTTTGTCTCATAGATGGCAGCATCCTCTAAATCTTCCAATTTTAGACGTTGAAACCAGTGAAGACCCATAGGCTGGCTTAAACCACACCCAGAGGTATTAATTTGTAATGAAACATAGAGTACATTGCGACTACAACATATTTTACTTGCCCCAGTGAACACGACGCAATATAATTGTAATTACTTTAAGTAATTCTTCATCCCTGATTAATTTAATGGGAATAATTTCCATTAAAATAGACACATAATCTTGACTATTAAGGAACGTTATTTTTATTCAACATTTTTCATCAAGAATAGTAATCACTTTACCACTCAACATAGCCAACTTTGGATATTAATTGAAATATTCAAATACGTAAATTATTGGTGAAACATTAGGGAGAAAATAAATGACTACTTATTAATTATAGCTATAATATTTTGCTTAAAAAGTTATTTGCATAGTCATAAAATATAATTTTACATTTTACTATTTTAATTAAAGATTTATATGCTTAAACTAACTTCATAATTTACATTTAATATGACATTCCTGCATTAAGAATTCAGAATGAATCAAATATTTGAATGAATATAAATTGTTCTATATCATCAATATATATTCATTATCAATACATATAACAACTCTTTAACAATACATGTTTCATTGCTATATGAACATTTGCTTAAATTATAAACTTAACGTGTCATAAAAAAACGAATAAAATGCAAAGTCCTCTCATCAGAAACTCGGATGAAGTAAAGTAGGTCTGTGATCATCAACAGTGAAGAGAATCTCCACGAATTTATTTAAATATCCTTTAGTATTATAATATTAAAACATCCTTAGGATTAAACATTCAACGGAACTCCAACAATTACAATAATAGTACCACTGTTATTTGTTCCATGTCATTTCCAAATTCACATAATGCCAGTAGTATTAACACATAACAGAAGTGAAATATTTCGCAATTCTAGAAATAGTGACATTTGTTCTCCGAATTTCCAAACTTGGCAACATTGTGATTAACTGATTATATATAATATTTAGCTAAAAGTTTTATGCCCTTTAAAATGTATCATTTAAAAATTAAGGTATACTTCACAATTATTATTTTTAAATCATAAATAATTAATCATTGTATAAGAATGTAAGACATATATCGTCTTATCAAAAATTTATCAAATACTAACTTCCTTTTATTTCTTCCTTCTAATAAATTTGGCATACATGAGAAGGAAAATGTTAATAATTTCTTAACTTATGTTAATAATATACATGAAACTTTCTAATATTTGATCAGTATTTAAAACAAGGCTTCTCGCAGATTGATTTTTACGTAACTATTTAAAACTGTTTTGCTGATATAATACAATATATTTAATAGTTACACAATGAAGTTTCTTAATTCTGTAGTTAAACAGTAATAAATTTTTAAATTGGTTGGAATATACCACCTTAAAATTGTCCGCATTTTATTATTAAACTAATTCAAAATTATTTGTTTTTATGGTTTTCCAAAACTAGACTAAAATACAATTTAAGGCATTATTCACATGCTCAATTTTTATAAATGCACTTTTTTATTTTAATATTCCTTTATTCAAGTGTGTCATAAAAATTTGGTTACATATTATTAGGGAACAGTTTATTATTCTAGAGTAAAGTTGTCAAAGTATTTTGTTGTTATTTATGACATTTGGGGAAGCCAAGCCCATTGGACAGTGACTGTGTGAATTTAGAAAGAGTGTCTTCCATTTTTTAGAAGAGTACCCCCTCACGAAGGTTAGAAGAACGACTTTGGCTCAGAGATGGCAGCACCGTCTGGATCTTCCAATTTGGAGATAGAGAGTCAGAGAAGACCCAAGGCCTGGCTCCTAACACTCACAGAGGAATTAATTTGGAATCGGAACATAGAGGATTTTGCCACCACGACATATTTCTCCTGTCCCACTCGCCATTAGTTAACACGACGGATCATCTGATATACCATGATTCGAACTCACTAACTTCAGGTAACGAGAACAACGTGCTAGCTAACCATGCCATCAAAGTATTATAAATGTCTTTTTTCTTTATAATAATAACTACCATATACTTGAATATTCCAAATCTTAATTATAACCCCAATTGTATATTTTGCACTAATTTAATTTTTTAAGGATTTGAAAAAAATAATGTTTTTGTTAGTTAAAAGTAAGAAAAACTTTATAAAAAAACAGTTGAAATAGTACACAATGAGAGATAACATCTACAAATCCTTTCATTTCAGAATAACTACTTTAGAATGTTTTATAAATATATAGTAATTTAAAGAAAACTCTATAAGAATATATTTGAATCTTCCCTTAATTGCCCTTTAAAATGCATTTTTCCTTTTAAAAATAGTAAATCTTTCATTTTTGCTAAAATGTATAGCTTATAATTTTTGTAATATAATTAATTATATTATAATTAAATATTGCTTAGTTGATCTGAATTTAAAAATACAATAAAAATTTAAAGTTTTAAGTAAATGGCCTGAATTAACAATGAAACTTAAATCCTTATTATTCAAATAACACTCAAAATCATGTAATCGGCCCCAATAATACACATTAGTAATATTTTATTAATTCTAGTAGTAATAATTTCAATAAAAAAGTACTTTGTTTAGAAATTAAAAGACAATTTTATTGAATTTTCTGAAAAATACATAAGTTTGTTATGTTTGATAAAACGTTGGATAGTTTATCTATTTCCTAAGAGAATTAACTACTTATAATTACGAATAAATAAATTTCGTTAAATTTAATTTAGTTAAATCTAATTTAAGATGATTACAAATTAAATAATGCACTTATTGTTTGGTTGACAGAAATTGGAATATTTAGGAATTTAATATTTATATAATGTTTTTTATTTATTTTATGATAATTTAAAAAATGTATTAAAAACATTTTAAAATTTAACTCCTTACTTAATTTTATATATA
The DNA here is from genome assembly GCA_026290005.1 of Latrodectus geometricus. NCBI lineage: Eukaryota > Metazoa > Arthropoda > Arachnida > Araneae > Theridiidae > Latrodectus > Latrodectus geometricus. The sequence goes on from JAPDSC010115281.1 coordinate 19,139, forward strand.
ACATGTGTAATATTTTTAATCACACGAATTGTGGGATAAATTTTAAGGAAAAGTTCAATTTTCAAATGAAAATTTAGGTGAGAATTTTTTATTTTGTACTTTAAGCATATATTTTTACTAAACAAGACTTCTCATTTCTATAAGTGGAAGTTTAACACTATTTATATTTACATGATTATGAATACTAGTCATGTTATCAGTCATTTATAATTTATATATTTTAGTAAAAAAAAAAGTTTATATTGTTTTACATTTTTAGCAGAAGAAATGAAAATACATTGGTTAAATAGATAATAAAGGAATACTGTTCCACGCATAACTTACTTGAATTGAGACATTTATCTGAAATTTATCAAAAAATGTTTGAACATTTACTTACTGCATAAACCTTGGTAAGCCACAGCTATTTTCTTTCTTTGTTCGCATGCTTCTCTGTATAGCTTACACTCATTGATGTAGGAAATTCCATCAGTACCACACACTGGCTCAAAATCTTCTGCACATTCAACACAAGCACAGTAAGGCTTTCGATTCTTCATGAAGCACATCGCACCATTCTCACATTCATGCTCAAAACAAGTACCTCTTGCTCCTAGAAAAA
>JAPDSC010115281.1:23869-63576 GCA_026290005.1 Latrodectus geometricus
GTGGGTGTGTGTGTGTGTGTGTGTGTGTGTGTGTGTGTGTGTGTGTGTGTGTGTGTGTGTGTGTGTGTGTGTGTGTGTGTGTGTGTGTGTGTGTGTGTGTGTGTGTGTGTGTGTGTGTGTGTGTGTGTGTGTGTGTGTGTGTGTGTGTGTGTGTGTGTGTGTGTGTGTGTGTGTGTGTGTGTGTGTGTGTGTGTGTGGTGCGCTCTATAAACGGATTTGTGGTGGTGTTACATGGGCGATGCTACTCGTACCTCCGTGACTTGGTTCACAGGTGCCCACTGGGTAACGATAAAATTAGTAGCAGTTTGCGGTAAATGGGCTGATGTACTTACTTGCTCAAGGGTGTCCCACCCCCATTAGAAAAAAATATTATTTGTTAAAATGAAAGTACTATGGAATTTTGTTTTACAAAAGATTGTATTTTATATGTATTTTTTTATTTTAATTTTAATGCATCTTATTAAACTAAAATAAATCTTGATTATTATAATACATTTTCTTCGTTAGATCTTGTGTAATTTTTGAAAACATGCTTTTTTTATCCCTGTATGACATATCCGGAGAGATGTCATATTTTCGGATGTATCATAAATAATAACTAATTATTTACACTATTTTAATAGTGAAAAGGCGAAAATTTTTTTTTTCTTGTTGTCTTCAATACGACTAAAGTTTAAATGCAAGCAAAAATTATTCTATTTTCACATTTTTCAAATTTTTCACAAATTTTCACATTTTTCAAAAATTATTCACATTTTTCTAATATCAGAGCTTAAGCAAAAATTCAAAAGATCTGTATTTTATTAAAGTAATTCTATTTCTAAATATTATAGTAAAACATACAAGAAGTTTCTATTATTACTCAATTTAAATTCTTTAAATCAATCTTATTAATTTATGTATGTAACTATTTTTTCACTGGAAAATTAGATAACAGAAGCAATTGCTCATTTAAATGAAAAAGAATAAATAAAAATTAAACAATGTATATAATTATGCATATGTAAAAAAAACTTATTTTCTATTGTAAGTGATATTTAAAATATCAGATAATTTTTTATGAATTATTTTCACTTATAGAATATGATACTATATGTTTAATTCGAACAATATAATAAGCTTATTTTTAACTAATTTATATATAATATTCATATTCAAAATTTCCCGTATTCCAATGGATAATTGGTTTTAATATTGTTGATAATAATTCAAGAATATGTTTAGAATTACAAATATAGTTTAATCTATCATTTATTAACGTGTATAAAATCTCACTATTTCATTTTTTAACTTTTAATAATACATTGATCATTGAAAATCTATCACGTTAAAGTTTTCTTGCGTTATAGTGCATGTTAAGCTTGAAAATTGTCTCTCCAGAGATTTTATTTTTTATGAAAATTAATAGATTATAAGATGTGGTAGTTATTTCACCAAGTCAAAATAACCGTAAAGTTTTATTGTAGCTATAATAATATTAAGCATAATATTATGTTTTTCTGTAAAAAAATTCAAAAATAACATGATTTCAGTAATTAGGGCACTTTCTTTTTTTAAGTTATTGAAGATTACAAATGTTATTTCATACTATCTGTAAAATCTTTTCAGGGAAAAATATGATTCAATAAATTACAACAATGGAAAAAGCTATGTTATTTACTTAAGGTTAATAATTTCAATACGATTAATAATTACATTAATTGGAATTTTATTTAAATACTTTACTTAATTAAGTGATGAAACTTGTATTTTATTAGCGGAAATAATCATATTTTTATTTGAAAAGATTTTTCCTATTTATTTTAAAAAAATTGACATTCAGCTTTTTCCTATTCTGAAAAAATATGCTTATCTAGATACATTTTATTTATAAAAATCAAACAATCAATAACAAAAAAAATTATCATAAAATTTAATTAAATTTTCTTTACTTAATACTGAAAAAAATTTCAGAAATTTTTTTCAATTTAGAAAGGTGAAAAAAAATTAGTTATAATTTTAGTAAAATATTCTTTAAAAAATTAAGTTTACAGCTTATAGCCAGTTATTAACTAAACATCTAGTTTATTCAAAATAGAAAATATTTTGCTTATGTGTCTAAACATATTTTTGGCTGCAAAAACACATATAATCAATTTATGAAGAAATTCTTTTACGCTAAAGGAATCATTTTGTAATATACTTGTCGAACAAAAAGAAAAAGCAGAAAATGGATTTTCTATCATAAATATTGGATACCATAAAAACATCTACTTTTAAACGATAGTTTTATAAATTCAATGCCAAAAGATTTTCTAAGGAAAGTATTTCTTAAAACTTTTATGGATTTTCAGGGAAACATATCTTAATAAAGTCTATGTCCACGTCTCTCAAATCTTAAGATAAAAATCTTCACACGTTCTCCAAAATCATAATGTATCCGGTTTCCTGAAAAAGATGCTCTGTGGTCTATAAAATACGATTTCGTGTTACCTCTGCGCAATTTATACGACATTCTTTATCCATAAGGTAACAAAAAGGGATTAGAAAATGTCATAATTTATATTTTCTTCTATCATTTATAACACAAATATACAGTTATCTTTGATCATCATATAAAATTGATACAAATATTATAAAGATGATACTAAAATAACTATGTTATCTTGTGTACCACTTTTGATAAAAGATTTGAGCGAAGAAATTTTTCTATTTTCATAACTAAGACATTTTAAGCGAAACTGAAAAATATTATTAAATATTTTGATATATCATGATATTTGAAAATGAATCCACTTTTAAATCTTATAATAATAAAATAAAATGAAGACTTATTGATGTTTAATATATTTTTCATTTTTTTAAGAACTGAAATATTTAATATCTTTTGATATCAAGCTACCAAAATTCCTACTGCAGTAAGTTTGGTAAGCAAACACAACAATTTTTCCAAATCAGTGAAAAAAAGGTGTTTATTTTTTTTAGCCGAACAAATAAGCTTTTGGACCATTTCAATTATTTTCTAGGCATAACTTTTTACCTTTCGACTATTTTTCTAAGCCAGCTTTTCTAATATTACCTCGGATATCGAAGAAAAATGAGAAAAAGGCTTGGAAAAAATGAAATGGCACCTTTTTTTTACTCATCAGTAAATTACAAATTTTAAATATTTTTTTTTAATTTGAATTGAAAGAAGAACACCACATGGTTTGTTCTATTCAGGAATTCGAAGTTGAAAATGAAAGAGCTTATTTTTGAACTTCCTTTAGCTATAAAATTCAGGATGTTTTCTACATGGATTTTTAATTTATTGTAGAAAATAAAAGTAAATAACAGAAATTCCAACATTTAATGATGAAAATAAAATTGAACTTAAGTTTAAATTCATCTATAAATGAATAATTATTTTTGATATAGTTTAAAATTCGTTATTGAAGGTGTTGGCTGCGTTATTTTTATGCTCATGTAAAATTATAATACGTACAAATTAAAACTCTACTTTACACTAACCAGTAAATACATTGAAAATTGATTTAAAAATAAAAGGTTATAAATACATCTATCTTTGCTATGTTAAGTTGCCAGTGAATATAACATATGTTCAAAACATGTTGAAAGAGTTTTTAACTTGTTTACGTTTATATTTTACATACAACTGCTTAGTAATCTCAAATAGATTAATTAAAAATAAAATTTAAAGCATAATACATTTATTAAGTCAATCTTTATTCATGTAATTTATAATTTATTTTTATAACTAATCATTTTTCCCCAATATTACTTTTGAATTCAGATTAGAAATTACAGTTTGTTTCATTTGATTAGGCTAATAAATTTATACTTTAATTACAAAAATATTGTTTTCAGTATTTTTACATCAAATTAAAAAATACTTTGATAAAATAAATTTCATCTATTATAAAAAAAAATAAATTATAAAATTTGACTTAATACCTGCTAAATAAATAAATAAATTTTGACATTTGACTTAATAACTGAAATGCAAAATTTTCTAATAGGAAGTTTCACAATTTTTTTTCAAAATTTTTATTGAAGAAAATTGTTATTTAAACATTTTGAATAATATAAAAAGGAAACAAAGAATTTCATTATATACTAAAGTGATTATTGAACGCAAAAGTTCATGATCATATTAATGTGCTTTTTTTGTTTGTAAAACATCAATTCACATGCTTATCATTAATGTGGCTATACTTTTATATAATCAAAGCTGTGAATTGTGAAGTATACAGCACTTGTAATTTGAAAAAAAGAATTTATAAATAAACATATAATTTTGTTATGAATATTTTTCTCTTTCTTTTATTAATTAGAGAGATTGATCATTCTAATTTTCCCTTTCCAAGCTTAATTGTCAAATAACGGTATGTTTATCATTTTTTTTTTACTTTTCTAATGATTATATCCTACAATTCGTATATATACACCCAAATGCACTTGAATTATAACCGTTATATTGTGTATTCAACAACAAAACCGATGGAAACCATTTAATACGCTGAGTATTACCTTCCGGCATAACATTTTACAGATAGTGAGCCGTATTCACTTGTCGCAAGGGAGAAAACCTGGAAACACTAAATCATTCACCTCACAAATATGTATGTTTAAGGTAAAAGCGCTACATCCTTTATTTCTTATTTTACAATGATTGGGATCCAACCCGATACCTTATGCACTGAAGAGCAGTTTTCTTTTAATAGGCCACTATTTCAAGCAAAAATCATTCCTTCTTCTAGAATTTGACATAATCTGTCTTGAAGCTTACGCAGCTCAATATTGCAGTAAAGGTATATATTAAGCACTTCACAATTGGATATAAAAGAGTTAAAAATATTCTAGTATGTTACCAGATTATTTCAATACTAAATTTCAATAAATCATGAGACTTTTTTTGGCATGTTTACTCTTTTTTTTGGCTTCTTTGTTACAAAAGTTCTTAAATTAAACTCGGATGTATTTTTTTGAAAAATAATTATAACTGAAACAAAAAATAACTATGATATTTTGAATAAAGAAAATAATAATTATAAAATTATTGTGGTCCAAACAATTTTATACAACTGTAATTTAGATATCAGTAAATAATTTACGTAAGTTTGAGACAAACGTGTTTTTGAAAAATAATATTAAAATTTCTGCATTATATATAGATAAAAAAGAATTTTTTCTTTTTATTAGAACTGAAATTATAAAATTAGTAACTGAAATTTTAAAATTGTTAAGATAGTAATATAAAATAAGATGTTAATTATATAAAATTGTAAATAGTTAATAATTTTTATGGAAAATGTTTAAGGTGTTGCCGGGAAATAAAACGAAAGACATTTGAGCTGTACATACTTAATCATTTTTTAAAATCATAACTTACAGATTTTATTTCTTGTTGTTGTGTGCCAGCCAAGCTGGCAATATAGGGTGCGCTGCTCCACTTTTCCAACTGAACCATATTTGGTGTGGAATCCGACTTAGTCAGTACACTAATGCCATAGGTCCCCTCTTATAGGGTAGGCAACCATTCACACACAAAGAAAGGACAAAGACAAGAAAGAAATAGAAAGTACATCCATGCCCGAGCCAGGATTCGAACCCAGGACCCACCCATATGTAGTCAGGTACGCTAACCACTAGACAAGTTGGGAGGCTACAGATTTTATTTAATCTGTCTATAAAAAATATTTTTTTTAGTAAACTTTGAATTTCCAAGATGCGATAATTTTTATGTGAACAAAACACTAAACAAATGTGAAATACTACATTACAAAATATGTGGATACCTTTAAAAATTACGTTTTCTTATAATACAAAGTATGAATTTTTTTTTTCTGTTTGACAATTTCTTAATTATTACTAGTTGGAAAAGTCATACATTGTAAAAAATAAATAAAATTATTTATTTGTTAATAATTCTTGTATTAAGTGCTTTGTGAAACCGGTTTTTAAAAAGTTCCATTTATCCTTAAAGTAAATATGTATATTTCAATATTGCAAATAATATTTTAAAAAAATACCAATTATTTAAGGTAATTTAAGTTATTTCAAAAACTGGAAAATTTAAGTTTTTAATTTTTTAAAAATACACAATGCTTAGCTTTCAGACAATAATTTTAACCTTTCTTCATATTATGTCTGTGTTTTGTAAAATAAAGTTGTTAATATATATTTTCATTTCAAACAAATATTTAATTAGTTTTCGAATAAATATACCTAGTATAAAGACATTTAACATAATAAATAAGTTACTTTCAAAAAATGTTACTTTCAGCAGACAAGCTCTTATATGGTATATCTCTTTGTTTTCAACTGTTCTCGATTTTTAACTTGTATACAATTGTTTGATATTCTGCTGGCTATATAATTAAATTAGTAAATATTATCCTTAATTATAAACTCTTTAAAGCTGTTTCATAACAGTTTGTGGTTACACTTTATACATATCGCTTACATACTAAGAATGTAGGAAAAATTAAAAATTGTCAATGGCTATTTCTTTACTGTATAATAATGTATCCATGAATCAAATTATCATTTTTAACTTTGGTGAAGAATCATAAATCATTTGAAGTTAATTTTTCATTGGTTTTTTTGAAACAGTAAGAAATTGCTTCAAAAATTACATTCAAATAAAAGTAAATGTGTGCAAAGAATTACAAAAATATTATCATTTTATTATTCTAGGCTAACGCAGAAGTTAAGAAAAAAGACCTAAATAATTTTTTTTTACTTAATTGAATTTTAAAAATAATTCTTTTTATAATCAAACCTATTAAGTTTATGTGATTTTCATAAATCAATTATAATATTTTTTATTAATATTAAAACTAAGATATCTTTTGAATAAATATGAGTATGCATGAATATGAGGTATCTTCAGTGTTTAAGCTTCAATTTAATACATAATTTACAGAAATATCTAAGGTTTGCTATAGAAATTTCAAGTTAAGAATTAACGTTATTTCTAAATAAATATTCTGTTATTTGTAAAGAAAATTACAAATATCAAATCTTCCCTGACATTTTAAATAACAAATATTTTAAGATAGAAATAAATTTTGGTTTCTTTGCAAATTTTTTTTTATTTTTCTAATTACAAAAAAGTATTATTTTAATTAGAAAAATGTTTTTTTCTTTTTTTCTAATTAAAATAATTATTTCAAAATATATATATATAGTAAAATACTTTTTGTACTTATTAAACAGTTTAATATTATAAAGAATTAAATAATATTTATCTGTTTCACATTATATTTTTTGTGTCATGTTTCGAGCCTGAATATGCACATTCCTGTGTCTCAGTTATCAATTTCTTTCAATAAAATACTTTTAATACGGATTTAAACTTGAATTTTTAATTATATTACGCATTATATTTTTATTTCAGATCAAAATGTGCAATAATCATTTTCATTAACAATTTTTGGATAAAAATTATAGTCAACATTAATGACCAACATTTTTATAACATATATATTATATAGTTATTAAACACACATAAATTATCAACAACTGTTTTCTTTTAAGAAAAAAGACCAAGACCCCAGGATAAATTAACTAACACCAACAACTATCAAAGTGTCCAATAAATTAGATGTTTTCTTTTTCTCCGTGGAGGAAACTCCTGTAAACGAAAAAAGAAACTCTTGCCAAGTTCTGTCAAAACTCGTGGTACAAGATGCATTTGAAAATATTTTTCATTAACTTTCAGCATGAGTAGATCGTAAATCACGTCACCGCAAAGTGATCGATGAGTTTTCTACTTAATTTCTATTTTTAACTGCACACAGCGCAGGAAATATGTTTTTCGAACATTTAAATTCTGTTTTTTAAAGTGAAAAATTGTTGAAAAATGAAAGTGAAAGAGTTCTTTTTCATTCGATTGGGCCTCAAAATCAATTTAACGAAAATTAAATAATGGAGAGTTTATGCAAATTTAATGGTAAAAGAAAATACTTGCATAGACGTTATTAGTACAGAATTGAATAAAAAGTAATTTGAATTTCTTAATATTTCCTTAGAAATATAATTACTCATCTTTCTTAAAACTGTTCCTGTTAGTATTTTAAAAGAATAACTAAAATCCTATTCGTTATTCTGCTAAAATCCTATTCGTTATTTTTATTATTGGCCGGCACACTTGAGTACTTAACCCATTTGCCACAACAAGGCCGGAACAACTACTCAATTTATCGTAACCCGGTGGGCACCTGTGAACCAAGTCACGGAGGTACGTGTAGCATCACCCACGCCACACCACCACAAACCCGTTTATAGGGCGGGCAACATTCATCGATCATCTGAGGAAAGGACAAGAAACACAGAGAGAGAAAGAGAAAGTACATCCATGCCCGAGCCGTGATTCGAACCCAGGTCCTTCCCATCCAAATTCAGTTACTCTAACCACCAGGCATGGTGGGTGGCTTTCATCAATTCTAATTTCGTTTATAAACAGTCTCGATTTACGTGTATAAATACTTATTAATTAAGTAAAATATAAAATGAATGTAAGATTTTGGAAATTTTAATAAACAGTATCAAAATAAAATAATAGACAACTAGAATTTATTTTCCAAATTTAATACACTATATAAAACTTAACGTAAAATCAAAAAAATTATCAACGAATTTAAGTTTTACTTTAGATTTATTTAAAATGTTTAATAAATTTATATTTGCTTTTAGAAAAAAAAATGTTCAATCTTGTCTCTTAAAATATCTAAAATGACCTGATATAATTTTAAAAACTTTTTGTTTGTCCATACGATGCACAAAAAATCGTTTATTTATTTAATCTTGCAATAAAAAATAATATATAAAAATATTTGATATTCAATTATACTAATAGTTAAAATTCATTAATTGTTCACTTTTTCAAATTATATCTGTTATTGCAAATAATAAATTTACTACCAAAATAAAGTTATATAGCAAAATAACAATGTTTAACTATCAGAATATTTAATGTCACTAATTTGTGAATTCAATGTAATTGTAGTTTTACTATATGAAATTTGTTTTTTATTTAAAAAGAACATCTCTGTCATTTTCTTTCTTCAAAATATGTGGAAAGAAAAAATATGTAGAAAAATTACCAGTAAGTTTTCATAAAAGCATTTTACTTTTTATTACTTAATCTTACATCATTCTTTAAGAAGAAAAACAATTATTAAAGTTTTTATTTTATTTGATAAATTTTAAGGAAATTATATTCCTCCTAGTATTTTTCTTGATCATTTTATTTAAGAAACATATTATTTGATATAATGTTTTGCTATAATTTTCTTTTATTTTTCAAAGAATTTCATAAAAAAATTCACACATTTTCATTTCAGATTAACATAAAATAAATACATATTTATTCAGAAGTTTTGTAAAAACTTTTCTATTCTGAAAGTATTAAATGAAGCAAAAACATCACAGTTATAATAAATTTTGAAAATGATTACATATGTCTGGGGTACTGAATAAGACCTTTTCATATTCAAATTATGAGTTGAAGCAAAACAAAGAAATTACTTTCAGAAAAATATTTTCAGGAATTTTCACACTGCATACTAAATAAGATATTTTATGAGAATGTTTCTTATAATGTGCTTAACTGAATAAAAACTGAAAGAGGAAATGATTATAAATTATCTATTGAATTGCAAATTTTCTTGTAAAAGATATATTTAAAGAACAAATATCATCTGGAAAGAGGTTATACTATTTATTTAACTAAAAAATGCAAATTTATTTTGATGTTTAAATTATATTCATTAAAAATAATAATATAAAATCTTATTAGTCAAATAATTATAATTTCATCCTGGGCATTTTATACACAAGAAAAATCATTAGCTCAAAATTTTAAGAATACTTTTTTCCTTTAATTAAATATTTTGAATTTGATAATGTCAATAAAAGTAAATCCATGTAAATTAAGTGGGAAATTAAAATTATGGAAACGATATAAAGCATAGATAATAACTAAAAGCGACAAATATATTATAAATGAAGTTAATTAGTTACGATGTATTAATAATAATACATAATTCATTATATGGAATTTCTTTTAATCATAATCAAGTGGTAAATAAATTATAATTTATACTGTATTTTCATACATATTTCTAATTTTAATTTGAATACATATTAATATAGAAATTTGTAAATAGTGCTTGTAATTAATTCAAATATTTTGTCACCTTAAAACATCTTTCTAACTTAAAAATCATTAAATTATAGCACAGATTTACTTAAAAGCAATATAAAATCATAATTTTCCGGAAATAATTTTAAAAATTTTTATGGAAAAAAGTGAGCCATATATTTTGCTGGAATATTAATTATTGTGCACAATCCATATAAAAATGTACCAGTATATACAAAACGTTTATTTAGAAAAATGTGGTTGTCAGAAGTTCTAATATCTTTATTTGATTAATATGTGTATTAAGTAATTTTGATGATTGTTTAATAAATAAAGTATTAAGTCATCGATTATATATATATATATAAATTAAGGGAATATATCTATGATTTATGACCTGTGAGTGATGTTTTAATTTTGAGCCAGTAAAGTTACTTTGGAATAAATACAAATTGCATTTCAAACAACTGCAAATTTCTAAGCTTGAAATGGCAGGAAAACTATGAACTGTTTAACTGAAGATTATACAAAGAACTAAATTTTCGAACGGTAACTTGGCTAGACTGCTTTTTTATGCAATTCTGAAAATGTATTGGTGCATATGATGAAATTGATTGGGATTACAGAACCAAATAAACAGAAGAAAGAAGTTGTGATGTTAAAGTTTGTCAGTATATGTAAATAGATTTTAATAAAAAATCTTTTATGTGTCTGACAAGACATGAGTGTCACTGATTTCTCCAATGCTTAACGATAACACTCTCATTATTTTATTCATTATTTCACATCGAAACTAAATCCATAAAAATTGCTTGCATTCAAATTTTATCAATAAAAGTATAAAGCTTTATATAATAATAACTTTCCTGCAAATACCTAACACTGATTTTCGAAGCACAAGTTGTTATACTAGTTACTTATTTACTACAAACCGCATTAGCTATTATACTTGTAACCTGATCAGCTTGTATAAAAGGATATTTGATCGAACTGGCTTATATTATTGTAATATCCATATAACAAAAAGTATTTTAATTATATGCTACGGAGAGTGAGAAAGAGACTATCAAATGAAAAAGAGCAATACAACCACAACAAACACGAAAGATTCAAATAAATAAATATAGAAATAAAATCACTATTAATATAGATAAAAAAATTGTGTGAAGTTTAATATTTAATAATACAGAACTTGACACGATAAAATGTTTCTGTAGTATTTACATAAAGTTTGACATAACCCAATATTTTTCGTCAAATGTATATAATGGATATATATTGAAAATTTAAAATAAGTTGAGGATATTAATTTCTAATCTATTACGAAAAATCCCGTAAAATATTTAATATCACCATTTTTATAAAACTTAAATTGTTTCTATCTAGTAATTTCAATATTCAAAACATTATAACTTCTTTTAAATAAATGTTTAAAATTAAATAGATTTTTGATTTTCACTTCTAATTTTTTGTCAGTAAGTGTAATTTTAAGTGTTAATTTCTTGAAACATTTAAGAAAAGGGTAAGGAAAAGCTCTTATAAAATTCATTATCGAATCATTTAAATTTTACAGATAGCAGTTTTATTGCTATATGAAATCCCAAATAAAATAGAATGATAATATGACAAATTCTTTTAAACATTGTTCTTTTTTAAAATTTATAATTTATAAATTTTTAATATAAATTTTTATTCTTTTACAGCATTGTATTCACCATTCATACATCTCGCTCAGCAAATTTTTGTTTTAAATTTAATACTTAATTTATTATGTATTCATGAATATTTAGAGAATCAAAGATTGATTGAATTGAAGCAACATTTTGATAGAGATAATATTTTAAGTGATTTTTTGTGTATAGTTGCAAGCACAGCAGCATCTACTCATAAATATATTCATATTTTTCTAAGCGTTTTTGTTAATTTTATTTCCAATTAGAGAATTTTATGCAGTCAATCTTTCAACACAATGAAAGATGAAGCTGATGACAGCATATATAGTCGAGTACCCAGTTTTGCGTTTAAATTAACCGTATTTTAAGGCTTCGTCTCTCTCTCTCTCTCTCTCTCTCTCTCTCAACATTTCAAAATAAATTTAATATCCTTATATCTATTATTTTCATAAATGAAATTAAATACTTTAGTTATTGCACTAGTAATTTTCTATAAATGACTTTCATTTTATTTTGCCAGTTTTATAATACAGAATATGAAAGGATTTAATTAGAATCAAATTCTTCAAGTTTCATTCAGTAAAAACTTTAATTTGTTTTCTGAAATGCGAAAAGATTTTTTTTAAAAAAAACTTTAATTTCTATACGATGGACATCTTTATAGAATTTTGTGGAAGTTAAGAGGGACTATGACATACAGCACCAAATTTCATTATGTGTTTTACAATTAGTTAGAATATATTAAACTCTGTAAAATAGAATAGATATTTTGTTATATTTACTCGTTTTCCTTATGCAATAATGCACTCCTGAAATGTTGTATATACATAGCGATGAAATCACAGAAGCTCTTGCGATAAAAAAATAAACATCAGAAAGGTCATGTTTTTTCAAGATATCTGGAGCAAAACAGGTGACTAGAGCATATGCAAAACGAGTGATTTCAGTAGGCCCAGTGCAGAATCAGAATAAAAACATAGACAGAGAAAGTATAAAAGACATTCTCTGCAAATTCAGGGGAATTCTTCAGTAAAAATATGGCATTTGGATGACTTAACTAATAAAATAATGGTCGAAAAACTAGAGGAGGGGTGAAATGTGATTTGTATAGCTGAAAAGCTCAGAGTCAACAACATCAGAATCTTCAACACTGCATCCCTTTGAACGTTGGCTAAGAGGGTAGTCTTTAATGTTGTGCAAGGAACACAAAACTGGACAGCTCATCAATGAAGTCAAGTAATTCTTACATGTAATTCAGTACCACAAACGCTTCTCAACCTATTTGATTTGGAGAAAAAACCGGACGTGATTTCATCCCAATAATCGTGAATTAAGGGAAAATATTATTAAGTTAGTCTGGGAGCTGTCATCTAATGTAACATTATGCTGAACGTCTGCTCTACGTTTTCGGCTGAGGCTAGTAAATGGAGATGGGTATAGTGAGAAATTGATCCTTCTTAATGTGCGTCTGTCTTTAAGTATCATTGTAACAGACTTCCTTTTTATAGACAAAATGCACGGTTACAAGCGAGTGCTGCTGTTCACCAACTACCGAAAAGACAAATTATCGTTGGAATCTATTTACCAGCATATTATCTTAAAGTAAATGCAATTGAACATAGAAAATACTTTGAGGAGACGCATGTGGCATTATTAAACCCTCTTAGGAGCATTTAAAAACTGAAATAGATGCTAATTAAGGAATGAGGGATTTTGCCTTAACATTGTTTGGACAATATGGAGAGAGAGTAAAACAATCACAGCAATAATTGGAAAAAATATCTCATACTAAGGAACATCGTGTAACGATACAATGAAAAACAATGATAACAGAAAATCGCGTAACGATACAATGATTTCAGTAAAATCTTTTCTTGTATGATTCTCTGCTGTATGTATAGTATTCATTTTTAGGCAAATATTTTTTCGTCATACTTTAATTAAAAATGTCGTTATATAATAAATAAATAAATAGTATAAAAACGAAAATTTTATACTATTTATTTATTTATACTAATTTATTTATTTTTTATACTATTTATTTATTATTTATAGTATAAATAAATAGTATAAAAACGAAATTTTTATACTAATTTATTTTCTTTTCAAAATTTGTCTGAGTTTTTAATGGATTTTTCAATAAATAATTTATAATAAAACCATGAAGTTTAATTATATACTGTGTAACAATTCTATGACATAATCAAATTCTACACTATTTTTTTAAATAACACTATAACTTTAAAGAAATATTTCCATTTATTCCAATTATTTAATTTTATGCAAGTTAATGATATATATTATAAGAAAAAATTAAAATATTTTTTTTTAATTTGAGGAAACTAAATATGAAACTTTTTTACTTGCCATTTTTTAAGAGATTTATATTTTACACTCAGAGACAAATAATATTTTAAATTGAAATAGACTATAAAAATACTAACAATAATTGGTGAAATTTAAAAGCAATGTATTTATCTTTAGAAACTTTTTAAATGCAAAAAATAGTAAATGTGAATATGTATGTATATTTTAAGTGGGATATGTAAGTAAATACATTTTATCCTTGTTTTTTTTTTTTTTTCTGAAGAGAAGGAACAAAATACTTCATTGAGTTTGCTTCATAAGATATAAAATGGTATTCATTTGAATTTGAAATGTGTTTATATGAGATAAGTTCTTGAAAACATTTGTATGAATAAATAATAATGGAATAAAAATTTTAATGCTTAAAACCTTAAGCTTGATATATTTTATTTCAATTTTTCTGCATATTTATGTCAGTATTGAAAATATTACTTTCAATAGAATTTTAAATGTTATCTTTAATTTTGTAAAAATTAAATCAGAAAAGGTTTCAAAATATCAAAGAAAAAAATATCAAAGAAAAATGATATGTTTACAAACATATCATATAAAATACTGTGTTTCGAATACTTTATCAGTTAAAATATATTAGTTTGGG
Organism: Latrodectus geometricus; assembly: GCA_026290005.1. Classification (NCBI taxonomy): domain Eukaryota; kingdom Metazoa; phylum Arthropoda; class Arachnida; order Araneae; family Theridiidae; genus Latrodectus; species Latrodectus geometricus. Next base: position 38,637 of record JAPDSC010115281.1, read on the forward strand.
GAAAAAGTAATCCATTATTTTTTCGGTAGACGTCTTTAGTGATCGATATCTCGTGAGGTATCTATCAAACTATTTCAGATTTATGCTCGTTGGAAATGTGACATATGACACTAAAATATTCTCTTGTGGGTTTTTTTGTTTGATTAATTCAGTTACGAGTACAAGGTTTTAAAAATGGAAGACAACAAACAGAAAATTCGATACATTTTCGTTTTTCTCTTGTAACGGCGAAAAAGATAGCCAGGTGGCTAAAATTGTAAAAGTTGCTTATCGTCCTATATAAGACTGTAATAACCAGTTACGTACAATTTTTGTTTCATAGATTCCGTTCGAGTATTTTTGATGTTAGAGATGCACCTCGTATGTGGATACAGCATCGTCGAAAACGTCTATAAAATATCAAAAATGATCGAAGTTAACCGCATGTCAGCAGTAGTAGCACGCAAAACCAAAAAAATCTACATGAAAACTGTTTTAAACCTTTTTACAAAGCGAATCCAAAAGAAGTTACATAAAGTTCACGTGAAAATAATGGACTTTTTTCTCAACCTAATATTTTCACTTTTATTTGGTTAGTTAAAAGTGAATAAATGTATTATGACGTATGGTAAAATTAAATATCTTAAAAATTATTTGAAAATCGTCTCTCTGAATAAATCAATTTCTAAAATATGAATATGTACTTTTCATAACTAAATAGAAGAAATTTAATAAAAAAATGGGGTTTTCTAATTTCGATGAAACAGTTTGATATTGTAAAAGAATAAAGGAAGGTTTTAGAGCTATTCAGATCTTTAAGCTCAATAACAATTCACATTATTCATTCTTCATTATTGCATTCATAAAAAAGACCTATCCAATAAATGAATGCAAAAGTAAATATTATTTTGCATGTAACCTGAACTATAGTTATAGGACATTCTTAGGATGATATATAATTGTACTATATTGACTTTTTACATATTGATATGGCACTGCGAATTCCTAATTAATAAATTACGATCGAAAAATAAATTACAATCGATTAAAAGAAAAATAAACGATAAATATAGCTGTACTTTTTTATCTTCAGTATTTTATTCCTAGTAAATTGATCTTAAAATAATATACCTGTTATTTTAAAATTATGTACAACATTCGCTTAAAAGAATTATTATACAAATTACAATATTAAGACAATTAAAAATTTTTCAAAGCTCTTACATATACGAAAACAATTTAATGTTTAATATATATTTTTGCGTCAGCATTGTATATAAGCATCATAATTTTCAATTTTTTATAATTTTACTAATATTATTTTGAAATAAAAATTGGATATATAACAGTATATGATTTAAATATGATGCAATAAAAAATATATTAATGCTGAGGATAAATAAAAAATAATATTTGAAAATAATTAATTTTAGGGTCATGGAGTGTAAGAAAAAAAGATAAGTATATAAATTATTACAACTATTGTTAAAAATATTTTATTTCATTAAAATATTTATTTAAGAAATATCATATTTCAATCCATTGATGCCTAGGAATATTTTATAATTATAAGACTATGTTTCTTTTTAAATCCACAAACAATCAATAGTTTTATATGATATTAAGCTACCTGCAGCATAAAGAAGACTTGAAAATTTTTAAATTATTGATTTAATTATTTCCAGGAGTTCTTATTTTGATGCAAACAGAAGAAAAATCAACAATATAGGCAAGATGAAAATCTGAAATGTTAAACCTCTGACTTTCATATAAATAGCAAAGCTGCTTCCAATATTTGGACATGACTGAAAATGAATCCAAGACTTTCTATTCCGAAGAGAATATTTTCCTTTTACCAAGATAGAGAGTTATATTTAAAGATTTAAAATTAAAAGGAGTTATATTAAAAATAAATAAAAGATATTAGTTTTATGCTCTGTATATTTAACCAAACATTGCTTTTTTAAAAAAGATGATTATTATTTTTGGTTAGTAAAAGTTCAATTTTATTTGTACTCATTATTTTTAATGGTTTTCTTTAAACTGTAAATGGTTTCAATAAAATGAAAATGTTTTACAATAATAGCTACCTTGAATAGCATATTTTAGCTTTTATACAACCAATTTTCGCAAAAATTGTTTTATTCTGAACATGGGTAATTGGTAAGGAAAGGCGTTTTTTTAACAAACATTATTCCTTATTTAAATCAATATTTCATTATTATGCTCTCGATGCTTTTAACTTTATGTGATCAGGAAATCACTTTCTCGTTAAAACTAAATCAACGTTTTTTTTCCATTTCTTATGTTTATGGCTCTTGATAATTCCATTGCCTATCTAATAAATATAAAATCATAGTCTCTAATTAGTTTTGCAGAAAATTATGTATGAATTATGACGTTATGTTTTTTTAACATAATTTATTAGGGGAGTTTAATTGCTATGCTTTTAGAAATGGAGCTTCTCAAAATAATATTACTACATTTATATAAATAAATATATTACTTAAAGTTTCTTTATCTGAAATGAAAAAAAAAATACAAATTTAAATATTATTTCGCGCAATATCTTTATATTCTATTATGAAAATTATTTTAAATAGTATGTTAAAACATTAATTTTTTTTATAAATTGCAAAACAATATTATGCATTAAAATTTGCAAAACAATTTATGAAAAATTTAGAATTATTATTAATTAATTATTGGATAAGCTATAGCTCAAAAAACATATTTTTTTAAATTAAAATAAATTGCTAATTTAGTAGAGCAATTTTGTTATTACAATTAAATATATTTATTCATTCTCACATTAGTTACAAAAAATTTTATTAATACCATAACTTTTATTGTCTCTCGGCTTTCCTGCCAAATTTCGTTTCTGTGTTACTACATTAAAGGTTTTATAAATATCCAAAAATTTGAAATTTAAATTTTCAAAAGTACTACGACATTTTATCAGAGATTTCATTTAATATAGAACAATTCTCAGTAAGTCTTAGATATACTTATTTCTTTAATGTGTTGATATTTTTAAATGTCTTACACAAAAATGTATTTATTTCATCTTTATATATTTTTGTTATATGTCCAAAACATTTATAATACAATTATGTTTCTTAAACTTCAAAAGAAGGGAAAAACATCCTCAGAAAGATATCTCTCGCAGCGCACAAAGTATCATTCATATGAATGCAATAATTCTTTATTGATAGAAATACACATTTGTCATCTGTATTTTTCATATTTTTATCGCTTATTTTAATTTCTAATTGTAAAATTTACATAAGAAAAAGACTCTACAAAATATGTAAATAAGGAAGATTAATTTCATTAATGCGTGTTTTAATGAGTTCTTTAAGCAATGAGTATTTATGAGATAGATAAAATGTTTGCTGCATTGCCAAAAGACAAAATTAAATAACTGTCATATCTGAACAATGCGGGTGAATTTTTCAATGCAAACCAGTTTTATGGTTCATGACTTATGTCTATGTTTACAATAAATTTGCGATTGTTTCAAATTGGGCTCAGATAAGTATTTTATTACCCTTAGTTATTACATACTATGAAAAAAATATCTTTTGAAATGAAGGATATTAAAGATTAAACAATATTAAATTTTTTATTTATATTTGGCTTCCTAATTTTGTTTTTTAATAAAATACTGCATCTAGCAATGATAAATTCATTCAAATAACTTTAATTAGAAGTGTTGAATAATATATCTGCACCTTCTTTATTAGAGACCACGCAGATTTTTTTTTATTATTTTTATAGAAATGTTAGTATATTTCTTTCCAAACAACTGGTTAATGTTGTTAGTCTGAATTATTGACTTTCTACAAAATATTCAGTTTTTAGACAGATATAGACATATAGATGTAGATAGATATTAATATATAGATATGTAAGTTGTCAAAACTGGTAAGTAATAGAGAAAAAAGCTGTTGAAATCAAATAAAACTACAAAATAATTAACAAAAAATGAACTACAAAATAACTTATTCGATTATATTCAACAAAGCGTATTGTTTGATTTATAAAATTTTGACGTTAAATATTTAAAATTTGTTGATTTTTTATGTATTAAACAATGGAATACATAGTTTACATTTACAAGCTTTATTCAATTACAAATGAAATTTTAACTATGATTTGTTTTAATATTTAAAAAAGCGTAAGCATTGTATTATGAAATTTTAAAATGTTATTTCTTTTTAAATTAATAAAATAAACACTTTTGATAATTTTATCGAAAGCCATCTCAAAATATTGTTTTCGATATTCAAGCAGAGTAAAAAAATAAGAACGAAATGTTTTCCCTCATAAATGGAATTTGCTGAAATAAATTTTTAATTAAAGAGAAAGACGCATTTTCGTCCTCCCCTGAAAGCAGCGATTCAATCATTTAATGCAGCCAAAGCATTTTGTTTAATTATCTCTCAGCCTAGAGCGAAAATTTCACTTCATAGCTTGTTTCCTTTCATCAAAGTCATCAAAATTATCCTTCCTCCCCACATTGTTGTCCTCAAATAAATGCCGTTAACACTTGCCTTTGGACTTTGAAAGCACCGCTGAAATGTACTCACCAAGATTAGAAGCTTTCATTTATTAGCTAGCGGAATTTCTGCTCTACATTTCAGATACAAGAGATTAAATCCATAAACATGTCTGCCAAGGAAAACAAGAAACATTATGTTATTTAACAAAAACTAATGTATATTATCCTATTTATTGAATAGAATATTTTCAGTTCGTTTAAATTTTTGTTGTTTTTATAACTTTTATTAATAAATCATCTATATTTGATAACCTATCCTTTTTAGATACATAAATCAGTTTTACGAATACATAAAAGAAATTGGCTTTATGCATTTTTTATTCCGTATTATTTCTTCAATTATGTCAGGTTACAATATTTGAAACAGACTTATCATCAGTATGTTAAAAATATTTTTTAATTATTTTAATCTAAAATGCTTAAAGATATAATTTTACAAATTATTTATTGAACTTAGTAAGGTAATTTGTTCGTATAAATAAAAATAATTGCCTAGAAAAAGATCCTTACTTGAAATAAGAAAAAATATTTAATTTTAGCTTCCTTTTTATGTAAAGAGGAAAATCTTTATAATATCAATTTACTCAATATAATAATTATTACACTAATAAAAATAAAAATTTTAAGAAATTTTAAAATTATTAGGATGGAAAATCAAAATACGTATACAATTAAAATTTTTAAAATATTTATTCAGATTAACTTACAAAACCCTTGCTTCATTTATTAAAATAAAGTGATATCATCATTAAGAGTGAAGTTTAAAAAGCAATTCTCAAAACGAAATATTTAATCTACAAAATTAAAGTTCAGATTATAATTTTACTATCATTTGGATTTGAACTTAAGGTTTATTTTATTAACTCGGTTTACATTATTTTTAAAAATTAATATTCATTATAATGATGGATTTGAAATTTCATACTTAGAAATATTGATTAAAATATTTTTGCAAAGGATATGCAAAATATTTATGATCAGAAAAAAAATCGTCAAAATATAAAAATACAAATATATGAAAAATAAAATCCCAATATCATGTAAAATTTTCAGTTTCGTTTTCTACATTTTTACTAAAATGAATAATTACATTATTCATTTATTAAAGTTTTGAAAGTTTAAAGTTTTTTTGCGTAAACGAATATAATATCTGGTAATAAGTTACACAGAAGCATAAAAATTAAGGCATGGACGAAACAATAAATTACCATTCATTGTTTTTACATTGTATCGTTTGATTTAAAGAAAGAACAGTAAAAATTCAAATTGTTGAACTATGAGACACATATGAAAGACAGGAAAATTTATTATTTAAAAGTAAAGTAAAGACAAGTATGGAAAATGGAAAATCAACCCATAATCTTTTAAAATTTCTTTAGGATAGCACAGAAAATATGGAAAAACAATTATAGTACCTTATGAATTTAGAATTTTGACAGTGTTTATATACGGTTTATTAAAACTAAGCTTCATATAAGCAATATATTGGTCATAGTTATTTTAGTCTATTGAAGAGTGAAGCAACATTAATCTTCAAGTATTCTATAGTAATATATTTTATTAAATTACAATGCTTAATTGAATAAAAAAGCAAAATTATAATACAGAATAATATGATGGATGTTATTTATACATGAATTTACAATCATTACCCTGACAATGAAATACCAAGATGTCTTAAAATTACCAAAATGAAGAAGAATGATTAGTTTATTGTATGATATCCATTTTAAGATTTTCTACCAATTGATTTAACTTTTTCAATCGATGGAAAATTATAAAGATGTATTCATTGTGCATTCACAAATAGCAAAAAAAAACTATTAGGGCAATTAGTTGAATAAAATTTCTGCAAAAATTTCAAAAATTCTTATAAAAAATGAATTTAAAAATTTGTGAAAATATTTCTGCAAAATGTATTTAAGCATTGGTGTTCTAATGATGAAGAACAAATATTAGTAAATATATGAATTTTGAAATGGAACATCTAATTAACCCTAAAGTTTGTTTTACTGCATTTGTTAAGTATGAAAATGAATATATTATATATATTTTTAAGAAGTATATGTGCATTTGTGGCATGCTAGAAAGGTGGTTTGTGTATCTTTCACGTCATCAGAATTTAGTTCGAACCCAACCTTACAGAAGATCCATAGTGTTCTCTAATGGTGACTGGGATAGTGGCTAAATCTTTAGTTTGAAGAGGAAAATGAAGGTGACAAGCCAAGTCTGTGGGTCTACTCCATGGTTCCTCCTTCTGAATTACAAAAACCCACATATTTTTGAGGTCACCTTGGAACACACTCTGAGTGTGCCCCACTATGTGAATTTGCCATTGCTTCCATCCCATGCAATATTGAAATCTGAAAATAGTAGTAGTCTGGCATCGGAAACAAATGACGACATATGCACATTAAAATGCACAGACATATGCACTAAAATAACGACATATGCACATTAAAATGCACATACATATGCACTAAAATAACGACATATGCACATTAAGTATATGTATGCAGTGATTAATGTCAATGTTTACTCAAAGGGATGGAAAGATTTGCTTTTTAGTGTATAAAATAAGGGTAGCATATTTATCTTATTAACAGATTTCAGACCATTAAAACGCCTTTCTGAAATATGATTTGGTAATGGATTTTAGCAAAATAAAATAAATTTTCAGTTTTTAAACAATGAACTTTCAAACAATAGAATCCTAATTATATGCTTAATTCTTCTATAAAAATGAGCAGAAAAAGAATTATGGCCTTTATACTAATTTATAGAAGTGTACTTAATTAAAAAAATTATAAATTTTGTGTGATTTTTAAATAAAACAGTGCATTTATATGCAAAATTAAATCACTTTTTCATTTTATCATCGAATCAAAATACACATTTAGCGTAAGAGCTACTTACATAAATTTCTAAAAAACACTTTCGTTTTATATGTTAATAAAGTAAACAAATAATTAAAATTAAATTAAGTAAATTTTAATGTATCTTATTTCAATTTTCTAGGTCCGTTATTTAGAAAAAAAGAAACTATTTTTTCATTACTATGCAATTCTCAACAGAATTTTTAAAATCAATTCTTAGTGAATTTATGAACATAAAACGGATTTATGTACAGAAAATAACTCTCTAAGACTTATAAACTCAAAAATAAGGAGAAAAATCCTTCTTCCTTACAATACTTGTTTCAGGTCACACAAATACCTCATTTTTTTAAAATCTATTCTTAGAGAAATCCTTTCGAGAATTCGAGAATCCTTTGTACCAATTTTATATTTTTAAATATTTAAGAACTAGCGATGCAACAATCAATGAATGAATAGTGAATATAATAAATAATATGATTCTTCTATCATTTTATTCGTAAAAGTTTTAAATTAAATATTTTTCGAATTTTTGTATAAATTTGCTTATTACCTCTCATTCTGTGAAATCATATAATACTAATCTATTAATCATATATCAAAAAAATCAACATAATAATTATCCAAATAAAAGTATTTATCAAACATTGTAAGTAAATAATTCTTTAAACTCTACAGAACATATTGGGAACAATTAGAATAACTCTATGTATTAAAAATAATATCCCACTTATTTTATGATTTGTAAACATAAATGTACTCTTATGCTTAAAGAAAATTCATGTTTTTTTTTTCCTCTACTCAGGCATTATCAAATATTTTCACATTTGTTAAAAATTACTGAACAATGCAGTAATTAGTTAAATCAATGTTTAATTATCTCATAAAAATAATTAACATAAGATTCTGAAATAACAAAAATTAAAATACATGATTTCCAAGTATTTATATTTATCTACTTATAGTTTTTAAACTACAGTTTTGTTAACATTATTAGTAAAGAAGAAGTTTAAAATAGGTAAAGATGTATTTTCTATATGTAATTATTTTCGTATTTTATATATGTTTTAAATTTACTTTCACCAGATTGTTTCATATTGCACATATTTTTAACAGAGGATTTACCTTTTTGTTTCTACTACATTCATCTCTGTATCTATTTTAACATTAATATGCATAGAAACATTTACATGAATTGAAAATAAAATACATAGCATGATAAAATAAAATATTTCAGCACAATTGACAATATGACAACGAATTGAGAACTATAAGTAAAGAATGAAATAAAATTCCATTGGAATCATGTGGAATAAAAGACCTCGTATATCCACGAGGATGACACTTACAGATATAAGCGAACCGTATGGGAATGTTTTTCACTTGAATGACCTGATAACTCTTTTCATACATATCACTTTCAGATAAAAAAAATTTTTTTCTTTTTGGACAGCAGGAAATGTAACTTTTCAGTAGGGTTATTTTACAACTTTGGTAGAATATGCTAGAAATTCTAAGACGTTTGACTTTTATGACTCGAATTGTCTACGTTTTGTTTGAAAAATGTTTTGCCATAAGCTTCTAATTAAATATATTAATAAGCTTAATGAAATTCAGATTTTTACTACATTTTGAATAAAACTTAATTATGATATAACAAATGCTGTATTTCTAGCTCATAATTTATACCTTTCGAAAAATGGTATGTAGTTTAGTGAGTATTTTTATAGAAAGCATATTTAAGTTAAACATTTACACATGTAAGTAAAAAAAAAAAATATTGATTCGAATCTAAAATTGTATTTTTCTTTCATTTATTTTTTGTATTTGAGCAGTGGCATCAAAATGTAATGATGTATTTCTGTGTAATGTCTGTGATTATTTAGTACACTTCTCTATCTAAAAAAAAAATTTACAAAATCAAGAGATAAGAATGGAGTTTTGTGAACTAATAAATCATACTTGACTCAGCAGTTAAATTCTGAAAAAAATTCGTAAATCGAAAAGATTGAAAGGACTGTATCTTATTGGTTCATCGACTTAATAAAATCAAATAAACAATTACGAATAACAGTACCAACATTATACATACAACCAACACATTTCCATCCATTATAATTACAATGCTGAGTATAAGCATATTAATAAATACAAAAATAAGTCCCAAATTACAATAATTAAAAAAATATTAATATCTTTAAATTAGAGACAAGAAAAAAACAAGGACTGTACACGCGTTCTGTAATTCAGTTCAATTAATTATGGTGTTGTTGTTGTTACTTATGACGCTGGACGAAGCCTTGCTGTCTGAGACAGGGTGAATGAAGTCAGAAAGAGCGTCTTCCGTTCTAGAACAGAGCACGCCCTCACGAAGATGGAAATATGACTGTTGCTCAAAGATGGCAGCACCATCTGGGTTTTCGAATTTAAGATAGCCAAAAAAACCCCGCGGTCTTGCTCCTAACATCCCAAGAGTTATTAATTTGGAATGGGAACATGGAGTATATTGCGGGCACGACATATTTTACATATCCCAGTTGTCATTAGTGAACATAACTGATCTTCGAATAAGCCGAGATTCGAACTCACTACCTTCAGATAACGAGAACGACACGTTAACCAACCAGGTCACCCCGGTTCACTTAATTATTTATGTATCCAAATATCACGACGAGTGGGGACATTTATAGAGAAAAACTGTCTTCTAGACTCATACTAAACGTAGAGAAAGCGGAAAGTATATTAAACTATCATTACTTGATTAGAAAGGTATGTATTTTCTTTTTACTATTTATGTTAAAACATATATCCCGTTTGACTTTAATATTAGTAATATTTTAATAAGCATTATAAGGATTAATGTTATTACAACTTAAGTATTTAGATTTAAAAAATAAATGCATTTTTTAAAAATTGTCAAATAAAAAGTGAACAGAAATTTACCAAATTTTAAAGTAAATGTGTGATTATCTATTCCCAAAAAATATTTCATTACAAAAACATCAAGTGAATTTAATGTTTAAATTAAGTAGCTATAGATTTTATACTTTCTTTAAAAAATATTCTTGAATTTCCCATCACTTAGAAACCTACCCACCTCTTTGAACTCTAGAAGATACTGCGATAGTTATTCAATTGACTTTATATATTAAATATAATGAACTAATCTAAGTAAAATTTAGCATAACTTCTTATTTTTGACAGATATACCTTTAACATAAATTTCACTTAATTTTTCTCACACAATTGAAGATTATTTTCAAAAAGTTAATTTTGTAAAAATAAACTAAACTTCCAATACATATTTCTGCACCTATTGGATATTAGAATATCTACAATTCACATGTTGGTCCCACTTTCATTAGTTAAATATCATCTTGAATATAGTTTTAATCATAGGCATAGATACCACGAAATTCAGAGCAGTCTGATTTCGAGATAAATGCCATTTTTGGATATCATAGAAGTTACCGATCCTTAAATAACATGAATCTAATGATATAAGCATATAATATCTAGTGATTTAAACATTCCAAAATGAACGGTTGCTTTTGTGAATTAGAAATGGAATGTGAGTGGTTGTTGTCGAAATGGACTTCTGCCCGGCTGACCCATGAACCAAAGAGCGCTATCTAACTTCAGAATTATTAAACTTCAGAAGCAACAGACAAACAAATAGCCCACATAATAAAAGTGTTCCAGCAAGCATTCAGGACTACTTTTTCGATAAACACCATCAGTAATGAAGCACATTTACTCGGGTTTCATGATTGAACTGCAAAATCAGGAATACTTTAATGGGCTGTACCCAAAATCTTTTAATTACAAACTCAAACAGCAGTTTTCGGATTAGATGGTGCAAGACATGTCAAAACTGAACTGGAGAAATTCTGCTGAAACAGTTTTTGTGGAGTGATGAATCCAGGTTAAAGTTCTAAACGTCATATAGCAGATTCCAAGTTTTGCAAATGCACAGAAAACAACTTTTACCAACACCTATAGTAAAATTTGTCAGAGTTTGATTTATAGTCTGTAATATTGTGTGTGAGCAGGAAAATTTGATCCCAATTGCTGGAATACTACACTCAGACTCCTATTCCACTTTTCTAGAAAAGAATGTGCTTCCTACACTACAATTATATGGTGATGAGAAGCAAATGCTAAATAAAATCTCTTTATTAAAACAAGTTAAAATCCGTTTAATACCAAGTTTTTTTATCTCTTTATAAACGCATCAAATAACAAAATAATCAATGCTTTAGTTTTCATTTCAGTAGATTAAATGTTTATTCTTTAATTCTTAATTAATTTATTTCTTAATTCTTTAATGTTTAAGGTTTATTCTTTAATTCTTAATTTATAATTCTTATACCATCAATGATACATTTCTGTTCTTTTTTAAGTTGATTTGCGTTTGCAGTCTCCTTTAAATATATAAAAGCTTCAAGTAAAATAAAATTATGACTAGATATATGCAGGCATTTAAACTATCTGGAACGAAGAATTATCACAATTTTGCACTTTCTTTTTACAAATATAAAAATAAGAGATTTTTTTCCCTTATAAATAATCATTACTGTTTTACTTCTACAACTATCCCCTTGATTTCCAGCCGTAACTTTGCTAATTTTACCAATTTTCCATTTACGCAATGGAAATCCCTTTTCAATTAAAAAGGCAATAATATCTGCCACTATGCTATTATAATCAAACATCCATTTAGACTCTGTTTCAAATTGGCAATGTAATCAAGTGACCACTTCTTCCATAGAGACTGAGACAATTTGCCAGTGAGCTGCCAATGGCTCTTTGATTGCTAGTAAGTTATTAACTGACTATTTGTTATTAATTTATCAACAGGGTTGTTGCCGCCCAACCTGTTTAGGGGTTAGCGTACCTAACTACAGATGGGTGGGACCTGGGTTCGAATCCTGGCTCGGGCATGGATTTACTTTCTCTCTCTCTCTCTCTTTCTTGCCTTTATACTTTCTTTGTGTGTGTGTGAATGGTTGCCTACTCTATAAACGGGTTCCTATGGCATGTGTTGTTGTCGTGTGCCAGCCAGGCGGCTGGCACACGACAACAACAACGGAGTTTTTTATAATCTGTAACACATCCGGTTGAAACAAGGTCATTAATGGCCTGCCAATTAAAAAATAACCAGCTGTAAAAGCCAAAAACATCTGTCAGATCAGAGGTTATTTGAAGTTAACGAGTGATTATTTAATATTACTTTTATCTGAGTAGTTATTGTAAAAAGTAAGTAAAGTTCTCGTACACAATGTTATGAATAGTACTTAAAGTTCTTGACAATCTCTTCCCACAATCCTCCAAATTCAGGAGATTGTGGAGGAATAAAATACTCTAATAAAGTAGGAAATTCCACGAGAAGACAAGTAGTCACACACTAACTCCTATTTGAATAAGGCAAGAGATCGCTTTATATCCAATAATCAGTGTTACTTTCAGGATAAAATCTAACTTTTCATTTTGCAATGTCAATCATCGATTGGAGTGAACCGATTAGACTGGGCTGCTCGTCTAGACTTGAATCCTTGGGATATCTCTGGAATAGAAATACTTTGATATACACCCCCAAATCGGAAATTTGGCGACTTTTTTTTCTAACCAAGCAAAATACCTGTTTTGGCGCCTTTTTTCTAGCCCAGATGGATTCTCGCTAAATACAAATAATTAATATATAAAAAACTTTAAAAGAAAAAAGAACTCGAAAACTTGTTCAAAATACAAGAAAATACTAAATTTTGCAACAGCAAAAACCTAAAAGCTGAAAAAAACCTAAATTAGCAACACTAAAATATGAAAAAGCAACCCTAAAAAGTCCTTAGGGAGTGCCAGATTTGGCGCGTAATTTTTTTTGGGGGGGTATATCAAAAATGTTCCTCTGGAATTATTTTTTCCTTCGAATAAGGGGTGAAATAATCATTCAAAATCGGTGAAGGAACTGCATGCCTTCTCCAAGCTGAGGGGTAAAAATATCACTTTCCGTCATCCAAATGTGTTTGGAAACCATGAGTCTGAGAGTTAAAGCTGTAAATTCTTCACGTGAAGGCTCCACCAAATACTTAATGTAAATAAAGATTATATTTTTATCTCTTTTATTACTGATGTCCAAATGCTTATTGCTTACATTAACTGTTTCTAATAATGTTACTTTCCTTCGTATATTCTAAAATTTAAACTTGATTCTACAATTTATATATAATTTTGCAATAAATGGAAGAATATGTATCAATCAAAAAGTAACTTTGAAATTTAAATCCATTCTAGTTTACTAAACATATATTCTGAAACTGTAGAAAAGTAAAACACTTACAATTGATTTTGTCAATTATTTTATATAAATAAAATTGGTTATACTTCAGTAGAATTCATATTACAAATAATATTAATAAACTGAAAATATTTTTCTTCTGCCATGAAAAAAGTTTTGTAAGACATTTCTATATCAGGAATCTCATTTTATAAGTTATGAAATAAGAAGCACGACTTGAATATATTTATACATGTGCTAGCAAATTTTAATAATATGTGCAATATGGTGTTATTTGTTTTACTCATCTAAACAAATCTTAATCAACATGAAAAAATAAACTTTCTGTTTCTCCTTTTAAACATAATATTTTGTTTTCTCAAATATACTTAATCTTTTGATGAACTTTACAATAAGTTGAAAAATTGTTTAAAATGAACAATATAATTAACGCCAAAAAATAATTTCAAATTAATTTTCAACTTTAACAATGTATCTCGTTAATTATACCACAGCACTGAATTAATTAAGCGTGAAACTTTTAAATATTAATCATATATTACTCTAAGGCGTATACTGAAAGTATAATTTGTGACAAAATTTTTAGCTTCAAAAGTAACAAAAAATGCCGCAAATGCTGCAGTATTTTCAGAAAAATGTAACTACATAAATAGAACACTGGCAAAAAGCCAATCGTCTGATACTATTTTACACATTGTCCAATTTAATAAAACCTTTTTTCGCTTTTAAGTGTCCTCGGTAAAATTAATTATATACATTATTTTTTCTAAATGATACTTTAAAATCCCAAATTAAGTAACTATTTTATAATAAATACATATTATTTACATCAAGTAGTTAGTTATACTTAAATTATATTCAAAATATTTTAAAACACAAATTTTTATGCATAGATAACTATTGAAGTTAATTGTTAGAAGCACTAAAATGTAAGTGAAAAACTCTTCTATGCATGTTTTTTTCTAATGTATAATGTTTTATTTAATATTATATTTTACTGAAAATTTCTTTCCTTTAAAATTAAAATAATTTTATATTAAAGTTTAAATTTAAAATTTAAAATTTATGAGTAAACATCAAATGTACATAACAACGTCAATAAAATTTAATAAATTTCTATCAACTATTTTTTTAATTAAATCTTGCCTTGCATTTTCCACTGAAAAAATATAAAAGCAAAAAATTATATAATTTCTTTTATCTTATTTAGTTCTTATATTAAATATTTCTTTTGCTTCATTCGAAGATTTGAATATTGATTTTATTAGTCTTAATTCTGTTGAATTATGCATACAAAATTAAGTGAGTATATTGCAGTTATATATGTAACTTATTTTAATACAAATGTTCTAATGAAAATATAATTTATTATTTTTTCTCACATGTACATTATTTTTTACAATTATATTTTCTTGGAAATTTGTACTTGTGAGACTGACAAACTTAAATAAATCAAGAATGGCTTAGACACATTTATAAAAAATATATAAGAATATAATCAAGTACTAAAAATAATAAATGCTTTAAATATTGCGTTTTATTTTATTTTGCTGAATGCAGGATTTTTTTATACAAGTGATTTTCTTTCATTTTTTAGCTAAGAATCAATAAAATACGTGCTTCTTAATTTTAAAAGTCAAATACAGAAAAATAATTCTGATTTAGATTAACAAAATAACGAATTTCGTGTTGATTGTAATTATCCTTCCAAATAAGTTAAATTAAATGACAATTAAGTTATAATGAGATCTTTCTTTTCAATAAACAACTCATATTTGAATCTAATACTATTGATTCTGATGAAAATTTACTTTCGTTTAAATAAATAGCACCGTAAATTGAATAATTAAAATTTGTAATATATTACGAATAAATTATTTTTGAAAATCATAATTTAGATCCACATATGAAATTTATTTTAGCAACAAAAAATGATGATTTTATTTAATTAACATTTAGCTATTTTAGTTTAATAAATAAGTTAGGAAATATATCAACAGTAATGTATTTAGCTTATATTAAAAGAGAATTTTTTCTACTAAAAACAGATCTAAATTTACTTTTAAATATAAATTTGAATAATTTTTATCAAGGGAATTACCCACTTGATAATAAAATAAAACAGTTTTGTTCTCAGATTTAACAATTAATATAATAGTTTCTTATTAACACCCTTTTAACTTATACTATCGATTTGGAAACATTAAAAAAAAAATAAATAAAATCCTTTAAAACCAAATAATATAAATTTCTGTTGTAATATTTTAATCATTTATTTAATATTCAATTATAATGAAAATTTAATATTCAATTTAAATTTTTATCTTATATTTTGAGAAGCTAAAAGATAACATACCGCATTTTCCTTGAAATTTTGCCTCAATTTCTTTTTTGTGCTGACATGCAGTCCTTCTAAGCTCACATACATTTGGGTAGTCAACTCCATCAGTCCCACATACGGGTCTGGAACCCCTACTGTCACCATAAGTAGCGCATTTTTCTGGACACACACATTCACCTGTTTGTCCATCTGGAGATGGCCGACACTGTGCACCAAAATGGCATTCTTTCTCTTCACAGGGATCTTTCACGTCGGCTGGAAACTTATAACAGTTTTGCACCAAGCCTATGAGCAGAAAAAGTAGAAAAGCGGAAAGATATCCAGAAGTTTTCATCATATATTTTTCTTCAATTACAAAGACTGCAAGTGTTTGGCATGATTGAAAAAGACATATTTTGGATTTCATAAAGCATTAAAATCAAATTTTTTAATGCGATAAAATAGTTATGTTAGATAAAAATAAGTTGCATTCACGGAATGACGAACACATTTTTTCCATTATTTTGCATACTTCTAAAAGTACTTCCACATTCTTACTGATGCTTGAATGCATTAACTTCGGAAACAATCAAACATATTTTTTTAAATTTAATTTATAAATTGAGTGCAGGAATTCGCCATGTCCTGTAACAGTACCAAAGAATTGCAAATACCAATAGTATACACATATATAAAATTAATATGTCTATTATATTTCTTTGGGGTATCATGTCTTCATTTTACACAATTTAATACAATTCGATTCAAGTTCTCTTTCCAGTGAATAGAATATTTTTCAATCATTATATTCATATTTTATTATTTATTTAGTTTTTTATGTTTAATAAAACCATAATTTTCAAAATAAATATATTTTCTAAAATTTTAAGTAATTAAAAATTTTAAAATTACTCAAAATATAATGTAATGGTTGATAGAAAAGGATACATTTTTAAAATACAATTCCAATATTGTGGTAAATCTTAATTAAATTTTGTTTAACATTCATTTTCACTAAATTCATCTATTTTAAAATTCTATATCTTATTTTAAACACAGCAGTAAAGTACCTTTTCTTTTATATGTATATTATTGCACTGAGAATCAGAAATTTATTTCCAGAGGAATGTAAATCACAGCTACTATCTTCTCAAAGTATTTCTAAAATTATAAAAAAATCAACAAATTTTGACAAATATTATTCATAAAGTAAACTGCTAAATTCATTTATTGAATAAATTTTGATGAAATGAATCGAATAAATTCAGCCGACCATTAACTGAGATTGACTTGGATCAGTCAGTCACCATTTACGCTCAATGCAATCAAATTTCGGAAAGAATGACTCACGTGTGTGAAGTTCTATCGTTTCCAGAGAAATGTGAGGATGAAAATGGAGGGCGCCCCTGTTCGCTCCACTTATCAGAAGAGTCAGCGCATGCCCAGACATGTTCAGCAGAAATAAGAGGGGGCTGGAAATGATCACTACACCGTATGCTGCACGACACATCATTGCGTGATTTTCTTTTATATCAGAGAAATGTGTTTTTATTTTTATTTTTGGCAACTTTCTTCTGAAGGAAACGTCCATTTAAAATCCGACTCATGTGAGTGGAAAATAAACGTTTTCATTTTGTTCTAAGGAAAATATTTTAGAGCAGATTTTCTAGGTGTTATAAAATTTGCTTCAAAATATTTTAAAAAATCATACAAGTTTGCAACAAGAAAGAATGAATTGATTTGAGGCAAATATATTAATGTGCAAAATATAACAAACAAAGTTACCAGGTAATTCAAACAATTGATTATAAATTAAAGTGAGCATATTCTTGAATTTTAAAGCAAAATTTAATTTTTGAAATATTATTAAACTATAATGATTATAAAATAAATTAAATGAAAAAAAAATATATTAATAATTTACTTCTATAACTTGTTGCATTAGACAATATTAATGATACAGAGATATGAAAGGAAAACATGAAATATTTGTAATAATCTTCAATTATGTAAATAATCATATTTCACACATGGAATTAAATATGTAGTTACACATTAGAGATATAAAATGCTCATGTATCTCTGGAACTGACGTAATCAATTTTTTTTCTTTTTTTATTGCTTAAAAATTTGAAAACATCACAAATGTCTCAATTTAAGATAATGAATAAAATGTGCCAATAAAAGTCAAATCAAAATGTATATTTTAATATTTATCTAAAATGTATTCTTTTTGTATTTTCTAGGATCAATTAAATTAAGTCTGTGTGAAAAAAATGAATAAAACGTCAGCATACTTTTCATGATTTGCAATAAGGATTTTTATGTATATATAATTAACATAAAAATAAAATGCAATCACACTTTGACAAAAAAAATGAAAACAGGACCATTTTATGCATAGCTGAACGAAGAACATGTCATAACTTTACTGTAGTAATTTCAATATAATATGCATTTGTTTTCCAAGTCACAAACACAAAATATCTTAAGATTGATATAGTTCATACAGAATATAAACTATATTATTTGATTATTAAATGCTATATAACTGTAAATATTATAACCAATTCACATTAACCTATTACATTCAATACATACGACTTCAAGAAATTTTAAAAAAATTTTCTACATATCCTGAAATAATAAGAGAGGTAGAAAAAAAACTCTTAACATTTTCCTTAAATATATTTTGAAGTGAAACTTTTAAATAAAATATTTTTATTGATCAAGCAAATTATTTTTGTTAAACTTGTTAAAAAGATAGACATTGATATTTAAGCATTTATTTGCACGTCATCATAAAATGCTTTATAGGCGTCATCATTTAATTTTTATTTCAAAAACTTCTGAAAAATATTTAATGATTCCACTATTATCTTTATCTTACTGAAAATTATTATATTCCATAACTCCTATTAAACTCCCTTAATATTGTGAATTAAGTAAATTGATGAATCCCATTACATTAATCAATAACGAATTATTAAAATTACGTTCTTAATTGAACGTAAATTACATAATTAATTTTTATGTTTACAAAAAGAGTAATATATAATTCCATATTTACTCTCAATGAAAATTGAACTAATATTGTAAACTTTTATTAAATAATCTTTGCAGATCTCTTGTATACAAAATAAAACTAAGCTCTTCACTGCTAAATAATTCATATTTATCAGTAGTAAACATTTTATTACGAATTTTTTATACGTATTAGATTGAAATTCTGGAGTAAACACTGCTAAATAACAATATTTAATGCATTATCAATGTTAAAAATTTAGACATTTACCTTCAAAATTATGTTACATGTTATTATGTTGGATAAAATTGTTTGAACTGTTGATAAAGTTCTCTGTAAAAGTATGATCGTTTAAAATATAATTATTCTAGAGGAAAAATAAGAAATTTTGAGGAAAGAAAGAATGAATACTTTTTCTTTGAGCTTAAAAAATCATTGGTATAAAATTTATAATTTATAATTGGATTAATTAATTATAGTTGCAATTTGATATCTTTAGAATGATTTTATGAAAAACTAAAAAAATAATAAATCTGAGTCTATATTATTTAATAAATTGTGCTTTGAAAATTTAAAATACCACTTAATTAAATTCAATTAATTCACAAAATAAGAGTTCGCCTAGAATACTATTTCCAGCTTTGGTAATTTTTCAAAAATACTGTCATATTCTTTTAAGTTTCATATGTTCTTTATATTATTTTTAGTTAATTTTATAATTAATGTTTAATATAAAATAATGATGTTTTAATAGTCAATTAAACGAATGCTTCAAAAAGAGTACATTCAAAACTGATGAGAATTCACATTAAATGTATCATCTTGTTAGGATCGAAATTTCAAAGCATATTAATTGTAAACAGTTTTGAATAAGAATATTCGTAATTAACTGTTATATACTTTGTATGATGTAGAAAGTATACATATATTAATAAAAAATCTATAAGGCTTTTATTTAACATACTGAATTAATAATATTAATCTTAAAATCCTGGGTCATAGTTTACTATGCATTCAAGTGATAAAATAAATATGATATTCAGTCTCCTGAATAATGAATTACTACTGAATTCATGTGTAATTATTTCAATCTTGCAAGAACATATTAATAGTTTTATTATTCGAAATAAGGAAAAAATGAGATGATACTCGATAAGAAAAATGTAGACTTATCGATGTTATTAAAACATAAATACTTGTGATACATCATATTGCACAAAAGAAATCAAAGAAATAAGTGAAGCTGTAATATAATTTTAAGATATTTTAAATGCAACTAAATTTATAAATCTTTGAAATGAAATTTTGTTAATTGTTTATTTTGCATTTAAGTATATTTCTGATAAAATTTTGTGCAATTAAATATCAATCAATTTATTTTATGCACTTATGTGCTAATGATCAGAAATGCATAATGTCTCATAAAGTCTTATAAAAATGAAATACTGTACTTGTCTTTTATTAATAGATAAAATATGGGTATATACTATTACCTTTAAATGTTAGTTAGTTTCTTAGAAATATGATTTTTATTAAATGCGAACTTAAAAAATCTAATCATAATGATAATATTTATATTATTATAATAATTATTTATATCACACACACACACAAAAATGCGTGTCTTTTAAAAGAAACCTTACATTTAACATTACATTTTAATTAATCAATGAAAGTTCAAAAATTATTGTTGCATTTAGATGAATGTTATGTAAAACTTCAAACATTCTCTTGAACGCTATAATATAAAAATGTGAAGTGTAGAAAAGTAGGGAATATTTAACTTTTCAACATAGCTTGATAAAAATACATTCAAAAAGATTAATAGAAAAATGAATTTTCATATAAAATATTATTTCTCTTGAAAATGTTTTTAAAGGAACAGAATCAAGAGATAGGAAATGTATATTAGTAACTGATATTTAAACATACAATATAGTGTATAGTTTTTTTCAATTATATATGTTATTTCATTAGTTATTCATTAACTTCTTTTAATCATTTCTTTAATTATCCGTAGCTTGCTATTGAATAATTTTTAGCAAAAATTATTTTCTGGCTAATTACTTTTTGTTGCATATAGTGTAAAATTTGATTGACCAATGATTTGGTTCTTTAATTCAACATTCGTTTGTCTTTTTATTTCTTCATTTTAATCCATTATAGATAAAATGATTAATGGGTCAGAAATCGTAAAACTTGTAAAAAAAAAGGTTAAAGATTGATAGTTTTTGTAATGATGAATTTTCTCCGAATTTTAAGGAGCGCTATATTTACACATTTTTCACTAACAGAAAGTCTAGAATCTCCAGCAATATTTCTCATAAAAAAATAAATAAGTCGTTAAAAATTTCAACTTTAAAGCAATATTTTAAAATTATATTTGATAATATTCTCGCTAAATCTAACATTTTTCGCTACTTAATATTAATAAACCTTTAAAAAAAATAGAAGTAATTTGATGAATACTCTAAAGGATTTGTAAATCCAATTACTAATTGATATCAAATTCAGACTACAAAAATTGACAATTGACCAAGAAATGTGTTTCTTCCCGTCGTGTAATTATTTTAAAAAACGACTTCCCGCAGAAAACCAATAATTAAAATCAGTAAAAAATCAATCAATCATTTAGAATTTCGTTTTATATTATATAAGTTTTTTTCAAATTTAGCGTATTCAAAAAGTTTTATATTCCAGTTAATTAAATATCTTTTAACCGTAAATTGTTTTCAGTTATTAAATTGAGTATTTTCAAGATGAAAATTTCTTTGAATTATTAAATTATCATAGACATAAGCTTGAAAATTACATTTTTATTATTTTGAAGGTAATTTAACTCTTCCTTATCTTTATATGTCGCAATAATTTTTTTCTATGTCTTGCTTTTTTTCATCCAACATCAAAGTTAAATATTTCATAGATTTGTTTGACATTTTTTTTTTATTTTGTGAATAAATGTTTTATGATAACCCCTAAAGAGTTAAATCTCAGATTAATAAAATAATAAGAGTAAGTTTCAAATTATCTTCAATTAATTACCCAGTTAATATTCCCTTCAGAAATGAAAAGCTATGTAACTTCTAATTTGTTAGTTAATATTTGGTAAGTATTTTAATATACTTTAGCAAAAATTAAAAACAAGTTAATTCTCTTATTATCATTATGAATAGGATAATAATAAAAGGGTTTTAAATATTTTCTTTATTGATTGCATGCCCTAAGGAAGTAGGAATGACTTTTAATATACATCTTAAAGTCAAAAAAAATTATTTTGTTTCATTTGGGGAATTTATTTTCCTTTAAATGTAATTTTTGTATAGAAATGATACTTCTTTGTCAGTAATTTTTTAATACGAAAATTTGACAAATGTGAATATTGATTTTGGTTCCACTGAAAAGTATATTAAGTAAAAGATATTTATTTTAGTTAATGAAAACAAGTTTCCTTTCTGTTATAAGGTTTAATGGCATTAATTTTATTTAACTCTATTTTTACTAATATTTTGTTATCATATAGAAAACGCTTAATAATATTCAATTTTGATCAATGAAAAATGTTTTTAACTATATATTTAAATTCCTTTTTTTTATAAAGTTGAAATTGTCTCTACTATTTTGTTGTGTGGCATTTTGTGTAAAGATTAATCACAGATTATATTTTTATTTTACTCTTATTTTTAAAAGAATAATAGAAATTAAAATATCAAAAAAAAACCATCAATGCTAATAAAAATAGAAAAATTGGCATACTTTTATTAATGTGTAAAAATGATAATTTTATTAAAGAATATTTCTATTAATCACTCGTTATGTAGGAAAACTTTATAGTTATAGATAGTTTATTTAACACAATAAAATTCCATGCGTATTATTTCATTGTACATTTCCTAAGATGTATTATCTATCTAACTTCACTTATGATGTTTGCCTTATTATCTAGCGAACACACTGAAGTTAACTATCTTATTTAACCTCAATATTTTATATGAATGAAACAGAATAATATGAAATTGAGGGAATTAAAAAAAAAAGTGACAACACACAGTTAACACGTTCTCTGTCAATTATATTTCTGAAAAATTATATTTTTTATGTAATTTGTTGTAATAAAGAATTTTGTGATAATAATATGTTTTAGTAATAATGTATATTATTTTTTTGATTTTAAGAAAATTTTAAGTTAAATACACTATCTTTAACACCTTGATTTTTTCACCTGAGCATTATATTACTACATTTTTTTTATTATACTACTATTTATTTCATAACAATCACTATTATTTTATGTTTTTTAACCATGATATTTATTCATAATTACCAAAAAATTCCCTTTTAATAGTTTACTTTCAATTTTAAAAATAATATTTTAAATGATTTTTTTACGTCACATAAACGTTAAGTTATTCCAAGTATTATTCTAAAAGTTATTTAACGGGATATAGCTTATGTCTTAAGAGAGCTAAAGAGTTGATATGAATTTTATTACTGTACGTGAGTTGGTTTACATTTCAAATTCGCAAGAAACTTCGGTGAAGAAACAGGATAAGGATTTAATTTACTCTGTGGAACATACATGTTTAATATCCTATAAAACACATGTGCATAAGTTTCCTGTACAAGTAATAAAATGCTGTTTATAATAAAAATATAAAAAAAACCACTTATGTATTATACACAGCAGGAAAAACACGTTCATAAAATAATGTGAAATTTATAAGTATAAAACCCTTTCCTTGAAATTTTATGAAACAAATATATAAATATCGTGTGTATAATTCAACTGTGGTATGATTATTTTGACTATGCAACAAAATATTGTTTATAATGCAAGTATAAAGAATTCTTACATTGTAAAATGATTCCAAAGAAAGATCATATGAATTCCAGACGTCTTTTTTGCAAAACCTTGTGATTAAAAGATCTCAAATTGTTCTCATTAACTCTGTTTTTGAAAATAAACACGTGTAAATATCAGTATTTTCTGTATAAATTCATCAGCGAGTCATATATAGCAGACTTTTGTGGATTATAATTTCTATTATAAAAGCTTACAAAGATTTCAAGGTAAAAGATTGAATTGAAAAAATAACATTATTCATAGTTTGAATAACTTTGTCTATAACATTTTTTGCACTGTAAATTTCACGTAAATATCAGAGAAAAAAGAATTAAATAATCCATCAAATGCTTGAAAATTCCCTTGTTAATAACGAAATTATTAAATATTTAAGAAAAAATCCATTCATATGCATTCTCATGGATAATGGATTTCAGATTAGACCAGCGTTAGGGCAAAAAATAATCAATTGATATCTTTTTATTAATTTACATCTAAGAAATGTCGAATGTATACCGAATTTTTTCCTAAATTCCGAGTAATTACGAAATAAATGGTAATTTTACAGAGGAAAGAGTCACAGGCAAATGCCTTCCTCAAAAAGGAATGAATTATTTAGAAATAGTGTTCAATTGCTTTAATTATTTATATCTTAGAGTAATCAATTTCAAAGTGACTTCAAATCATATCTAAATCGCTTTGAATTAATTATAAAATTGTTATAATTAAAATTTCAAAGTGGGAAAATAGCTTGCATTCTAAGTTAAAGCGATATCTTGATGGACATCTCATTTTATTCTTTGTAATACAATACATATTCAATACATATTTAAAATCAGAATTTTACTTATGGGGTGTGTAATGAGGATGACAAAATTACAAGTTACACATTAATTATTTTTATCAAATTTAAGAGTACAAGTACTAATTATAATCTGTAAACAATTATAATTAGTTATTAATTCATAATTATAATTATAATAATTATTGTATTTCAGTTTCGAATAATTTATATATATATATACACCAATATATATATAT
>JAPDSC010115281.1:63676-76695 GCA_026290005.1 Latrodectus geometricus
TATTGACTTTAAATCAATGGCTTGCCACCATTTATTTATTCATTTATACATTTCTAGAAAGAAAACATCTACTATGAAGTGTTTTAATTGCTTATCTACATTACAACTAACGTAAACATTTATTTTAAAATAAATTTACAAAATGAAGTCGACATTTTAATTGAGAAACATTGTTAAAAAATCTTTTTCAATATTAAGTGTATAAAACAAATTTCAATTCTTAAACAGATCAATGTCATAATTAAATATATTAATTGAAGAAACATTTAAACTGAGTTTTTCTCTTACTTTTAGATTTCTTCAATGCATGTAAAAAAAATCATTTTGTGAATTACTGTTTCACTTTAGCCAAGAGTCATCAACGATGAGAATATTAACCAGAGCTTCTGCAATGACCTATACAACGTTAATGTAAAAAATATAAAAATATTACCATAAATACCTTAATTGTGTTTAAGAAGAGAGAAACTATTATGGATGCATTCCAGCTAAAGAATTATCGTGTTATGTTCTGAAATTTATTTGTTAGTTATTTGAAAGCGAAAAGAACACTTACAGTTGTTTTTAAATTCATAATTATTCTTTTTCATTTTTCTTTATTCGACATTAACTCTCTTTTCCAATTTTTCATGATTTTTTGTTGTTTTTACCTTCAGATTTTAGTCAATGAATGTAATTTTCAAATGTACTTGTAAGAATCAAAATAAATAGCAAATGGAATGTAAATGACGTTACTCATCAATGAACCTTTAATGTTTACAATGTTAGTGAACAATATTTTATCTTGAGATTTTAAAATGCGTTTTTAATGTATTCCGTTATGCATATTTTAGTGTATTTTGCTTTGGGATTTAAATATTTTGCCAGTAAAATTGCTTGTTTAACGATTCGGACTTTTATTGGGTTGTTCGGAAAGTTATTTCGTTTTATAAGAAAATGAAAAAGATATAGCGAATAAATATTTTATTGAATTGTATATTGTCGATTCTAGTCCAATACCTTTTACCATCTTTCTAGTCGTAGCCTGATTTCATTCTCATAAAATTGTTGGTTTTCACAAGCACAAAATTTATTCAGTTGGGGAAAAACGAAATGATTTTCCCAACAACCTAATACTTTCATTTATTTCAGCTTTCATTGTAGATTTTTACCTATTGTTTCACAATAAGTTTTACAACAAACATTTATATGAGAAAGCAGTGATTTTTTAACAATACAAGGTATTTTTTATGATGCATTTTCTAACACTTTTAGCCGTCATTTTTTTAATTGAAACTTGTTCTAATTCCATCACCATAAAATGTCTTTATAGAAATTTGCATGCTACAATGCGTACACTGCATAGTATTTACGATTTCTTACACATATAAATAATGCTAACTTTGGTTTTTTTTTTTTGTCAGATCTGAAATATTATACACATGAATGCACTCATTAAAAAGTATACGTTTGTGTTTCAAAAGTTATTATGATTTAGAGTAAACTATTTTAACGTGAAAAATTAAGATTTTTGTATTGCATAAATAGTTCAAGGGATTATTCAAATTAAAAATATTTAGCCTAAAATAATTCACATTTAATTAATGCACTCTGAAACAGTAACATGTAAAGTATAAATTTTTCATTTATAGACTAGTGTTGTATATAATTTGTATGATTGATTATGGACGTGGTGGCCTGGTTGGTTAAGGCATCGTTCTCGTTACCAAAAGGAAGTGAGTTCGAATCTTGGCTTAGCCGAAGATCCGTCGTGTTCACTAATGGCGTCTGGGGCACGTTAAATCCGTCGGGTCGCAATGTCCTCCATGTTCCCATTACAAATTAATACCTCTGGGGGTGAGGCTTTGGTTCTTCACTGGTTTCAATCTCTAAATTGAAAGATTCAGGTGGTGCTGCTATCTATGAGCTAAAAGTCGTACTTCCACCTTCGTATGAGGGTGCTCTCTTCCGTGCTAAAACGGAAGACGCTCACTCTCTGACTTCATTCGCCTAGCCTCTGTGACGGGCGGGCTTGGCCAGTACCTTCTAATAGCAGAAAGCCTGGCTACCACGTGACCAAATGGCTGTGACGTTGCATCCGCAGGCTATCGCTTTCTAAGTGACGCTTGAACAGAGACTTGTTACTGAGTTGTTTACCATTAACCAATCACTCATTTTCGACACATTTTTCAAAATATATTGTTTTTATTCCGTACAATATTCAAGAACATGCCTTATAAATGTTGTGTAACTGCCTGTAAAGGCAACTATGATAATGGACCTAAAGTTTCTCTATTTCGATTCCCACGTGAAGGTTTAAAAACGCCAATGGATTAGCGCAATGCCGAGAGAAAACTATGGAAGTGACCAAACATTCCAGGGTAAGTAAATTAATTTTATTTATTGTTTCATTTGCATTATGTTTAGCTAGTTATTTTAATTTTGATTTTTTTTTAATAACATTAACAGTTATAGAAAACTTCAAATGAAATCAAAAGTGAATTCCTATGGAATTTTTTTAAAATTTATTACTCATTAAATTCATATTGTTCAAATATAAATTTTCATAGAAAAGTAAAATAGTTATTAATTTTTCGATATAACAATAAAATGCGTAGGGGTAAGAGAGAACTATAATAGTACTTAACTCTAAGCTATTTCGAAATAAATTTCAGAATGATCTTAATGTTGTTGTTTCGATAATCTATTATTAGAAAAGAAAATACTGAGATTTCTTATCATATCAAATAGAAAATGTATCAAATAGAAATTAGTTAAGAAGACTTACTTCTTTGTTTCATGTATATCAGCTTTCTTATATTTAAATTTTACTTCTAGGTGTGTGAACTGCATTTTAAACCAACTGACATATTAAGAACTAGAGAAGCTTTTGATGAGAAAAATGGTAAAAAAATAATTGTAAACCTACAAAATCCAAAATTGCATCCATGCTGTACCGTGTGTCTTCAAAGGATGCTCCAGTTATTTAACAAACGAAATATGTCATCGAGAGGATCCTTCCACTAAATAGCAAATATTTGAAAATACACAACTGAGTGAAGCAATTGCTCAAAATAAAAAGAGTGATTAAGAATACAAACAAGTATTATTTTGCGAATTTAGAAGAAATGAAAAAATAATTGAAAACTGTAGACATTCCAGATTTTTGGAGTGTAGTCAATAAAAAAAAATTAATGTTATTGAATATTGATTGTAATCCATATCCAAATTTGTGTGCTTCTGTAGTTATTACTGA
This sequence comes from Latrodectus geometricus, assembly GCA_026290005.1. Lineage (NCBI taxonomy): Eukaryota > Metazoa > Arthropoda > Arachnida > Araneae > Theridiidae > Latrodectus > Latrodectus geometricus. Next base: position 66,912 of record JAPDSC010115281.1, read on the forward strand.
AAATTTGACTATAAATGGTTTTATCAAAAATGTGCCAATAACAAAAGTAAGTAAATATTCTTTACCATTTCATATTAATGTTATTGATCTTAGTAATATACTACAAAATATAAAGCAAATTAAATTAAATGAAAATTATGAAGATCATGAAACAGATTTATTTGACTAAATTGATAATACTTTATCCTTTTTGTCAGAAAACACTGTAAATAAACTGTAGAAAGATATTTTATATTTTGTAAAGGAACAGATTTCTTTACTTATAACTAAATAACAATATCAATTTATTGTTATTTAGTTATAAGTAAATTGTTATCTATTGAATATGAAAGGGAATTCCTTAAATGTTCTAATCATAGAGCATACGCATTTTCAATAATTAGAAGGATTCTAAATGAATCTGAAATTTACCTTCCTTTTGAAAAATGTGAAAATGGACATGCTGCTGAAGAAATAAAATTGTTCATTGTCAAATCGTGCATAAATATATTCCTTAAAAATTATTGCTCAAAAACCAACGACTCTTTAGTGATTAATGCTCTATCTAAAAAAAGAAAACTTCAAACTTTTCATAATTCTTAAAAAAATTACTTTTTAATGAAATTTGAAATAGAAATTGTATCCAATATCTTTATTTCCTTTTAAAACTAAAATCATTTTGAAAATAAATTTCAGTATATTCAAATAGTTATTTTTATCCATTATTATGAATGCATCAAAATAAATTGAATAAAAATGTAGTATTTATGTATATAGTTTAACTTTGCTCTAATGTATGTAAATAATTTATTTGTGTTGTAATATTCAAAATTATATAGGTAAATTTTGTTTATATATATATATATATATAAATTTATTAATTTTAGTCATTGTATGTATAAGATTTCAAATTGTCAAACTTGCATTACTTTTTAAAGAAAATGTTTATGTGAATATTTCTTTTTCAAACTAAATTTATGCATTATTTTTGAAGAAATATAAAGAAAGTATGATTCTAATAAATTATTTTTTATTTTTCTGAGTGTCTTTTCTTCTTCAACCACACAAAATTATCACCCATTAAATGTATTAAATATTTAAAATCTATCATACGCAGGGAATATATTTTGCTAATAAATTAATCATGTATATTGTATTTAATCAATTTTAAAGAAATATTTTCAATTCATAATAGATTATGCTGCTATTTATTATTTTAGAATAAACTATAACACCCAAAATGTTTTGCTTGAATTCTAAAAAAATGCACAGGAATGATTAATTTTGTATAAATATACTTTTCATAAAAATAATTCTATTATTAGATTTAGCACATTAATAATCACCAGATATATATTTCCATTGAAAGTACACCAAAGAAAATTTAATATCCAATATTGAATAAAATTTCATTGACTAGATTTTATAAAAAGTTTTCATTCAAAGTTATACTTGAATAAGTTTTTACATATAGTTGCTATTAATTTTTTATTCTTCGTGGAAACAATATCAATATTAATTTAAAAATATTATAGTAATTGATTGTGAGGGATTTTTTAAATAACATAAAAACAGTTCCTTCGGAATATTTTAATCGTGAACGAAGGCGGTTGATTGCAGCCATCGTTTGATGACGTCACAAGAGAGTGTTCAGGCTTTCTTAGCTATAGAGGGTGATGGCTTGGCGTAGCTAAGTGTCATTAACAACAACAACAACAATTGATTATGCATTAATATTAAAATTAAAGTAATGAAAGATGGATTAAAAAAAGTTTCTAATCATTAAAAAATGCTTAAATATTATTGATTTAAATGGATTATAACAAATATATTACATTAAAAACTTACAGGCTTTTAGGATATTAGTACTAAAGTAAACGAAAATTTTAATCTTGCGAAATGATTAGTGCTTAGAACAGCTTTATTTTACCAAGACTAATTTAGTTCCTTAATAGAGTAAATGTATAATTTTAATAATATTTGAATACTTATTACTTCTATCTCTAAAATTGGCAAATTAATAATTAGTGCTCTGATATTTAGTTCAGTAGTTCGTAACTTCAATTCCCATCTCATAGAATGTTTGTAGTATGTTGGAACTTGCTTTAAAACGCATGTTTCTATCTATTGAAGTTTGATTAAAATTGAAAGCAAAGGATTCAGGAATAAATAATAAAATGAATTACAGAAAACAACAAATAATATTTTTAGAGGAAAATGTTATTTATTTTTCACAATTAAAAGACAGACATTGTTGATTTAGAGAAATTAAAAATATTTATTGCGTCATTTTTTGTTTGCATACTTAAATATTTAGTGGTGATTTTATATACTCTTATCAGATATATACCAATCTGATTCATAATATTTATATGTAATTCATTCCGCGAGCATTTTTTGTTCTAAATGCAGAATGATTATGATTTTTTACCATGTAACAAAATCGTAATTCAGGTTTTCATTAAAATATAGCACTACTTTTCAATTTATTCTAACAAATAAATAATTAAATTGATTTTCAATTTTCAAACAATGGCAAAAAAGATTCTTCAAGTTTCTTGCCTCTCCAATTAACATCATAAATATAAGCATGGAAGTGTTGCAATATTTACGAAACAAAGTCATAAACATTTCAGTGATTTTAAAAGTTCTTAAAATAAATATACGCAAAATACTATTGACTGAAATGGATTATTTAAATGAATATATAATTTCGGAAAGTATATCCACAGTCCATTCTCCAAATAAATATAAATATATATTTAATGCAAAAACTTGTGAATTTTGCTTCAGGACTATGTTCTCATATTTTTCTATATTTCTATTTGAATTTCATTTTGTTTGAAAAAATATTTCCTATATTTATCCACATTTTAATTTTAATAAATATTATATAATAATTTTAATTTTACTCAAAACTAACAATAGATTCAGGTTAGAATTCTAAAAAAATAGCAACAATCACATTTACGTTAAAAATTGACATTTTAACATTTATTTTTATAAATAATGAAACAATCAAAGAAAAATTTGAAATTCAATATTTATAACAAAGAAAAAAGAAGAAATACTATTCTGAATACTTTACTATTGCGTATTCCAGAAACACTTGAATTGAAAAGAAATTTAAATCTAACTTTTTTTCCTTATTTCCTGCGTGTTTATTCCGCATCACAACGTATATGTCAGGGCAATAGGGCTTTTAGAAGCAAAAAGAAATACACATCGAACAAACTGGCGATATTTTTCCGTCAAAAGATTCCTCGCGAGTTGATCAGATCTACTGAAAGCTTTGTTTCAACTAATACTATGGAAAAGACGGAAATAATTGCATAGAAGAGGATAAAACAGGGCGAAAGAGGAATGGACAAAAAACATTGAAACTTTGATACGGTAATTCTCTAGAGCTGCAATTTTTATTTGTTTATTTTAGACAAAGTCCTAGTCTTAGCGTTGTTATGCAATGCAGCGGAAGGAAAAGGAAATAGAAAATAAGCAAAATCGTGGACTGCCACATTCCTTTGTCTTGTACTTCCCGAGAAAAATAAAATGACTTTTAGTAACAACCTAGAACACAACAATGGAGAGATGTTTCCAGTCGCGAATCTTTTGTAAATATAAAGAAACTTGTCCTGCTCGTACGCTAATATTTTAAGCTGCTAATAAGGAATTACATTTATCGTTTGATAAAATAAATAATGAAGCAAAGATTTGTAATGTACGTAAAATAAATTAATAGCAAATTCGAGTTGCTAGGATTATATGACTTGCAATTTTAATTCCTATTTACCTATGCATACTTAATTTTGGATTGTTATAGATGCAAAGTTCTTTCGGTCGGAAAATAATTCAAGTATTAATTATGTATTGAAATGTTATATGCAATGCTGTTTCTAATATATTAATATTTTTACTATGTTGAAAACTCTAGAGTTCTTTTGAAAATAATTTGATTTTATTTTGAAATTCTTAAGTATTTCATTGATATTTAGGTATTTCAAGTTTAGGTATTTTTTCTTTGATTTTCATAATTTCACAACTGTGAAGAACAAAACTTTAAAGCATGAAACAAAATGAAATGCTGAAATCAAATATCTCAAAAAATGGAATTTGCTACATCACATATCATACTTCAGAAGATTTTATCCAAGCAAGTCTTTGCTGACTCTGACAAATAAATCATTTTCCTCAAAATCGTAATACATACTATTTTCATACGTAGAATAGAATAAATTGTTTAATAGCAAATTGTGATAGTTTCTATAGTTCTTTGTTTAAAATCAAACTTGAAATTTCTAAAAATTTTGAAATTTAAGTTAAATAAGAAATATTGTGGTAAAAAAAATAAAATTGGATAAAAATACATTTTGGTGAAAATCTTAAAATATGTTACAATTAATTTCTATCAGTTGTACTAAAAGCATTTCATAATAATTTGCACTTTATAAATAATAAATTTCCTCTATAATGAATAGTTATTGATAAATTTATATCTCCGTACGAGATATAGTTCACTGGAAAAGAAGTTTATTTTTTTTACTTCTCATAACCGGTTGCAATAGGATTTACACCTTTCAGCATTACATAATCAGAAATGATGGCATCATATAAAGAAGAGCACCCAATGGCTGTGCCATTGTTTCCTCAGAAAGGGTTTGCATTCGTAATTTAGTACCAGAAAGTGAAATAAAAGACCCCCAGAAGCATCATTTCACATGGAGGAAATTGTAACAATGACATATTAAACATGGCCCAACCATCATGAGTAAACATAACAGACTGAACTCAATACCTCCAAATAACGAGAATGATCTAACAAAACCACCACAGCCTCTTAGAAAGAAAGATAAATCCTTTTATTTTGTTTCATAAGATGAAATAAATAATAAAATGTATATAAAAGTCAAATAGCGAAATTAATAATCAAAGTATCATAGGTCTCAACTTTCACTGTGTAGTTAACCAAAAGGAGATTGTTTTAGTTCGCTTCTCAACAGTCATATTTGTGAACAAGTGGTGATCTACAATTTAAAGGCACGGGGACTCAAATCTATTTACTTCCAAGCTCAAGATGGAATTCGAACCCACGAGTTGTCTTAAAATTCAGATCACTAACTATTTAATGGGCATACAATGAGAGATAATTTTACAAAGTAACTAATGTGAACAATTCTCACAAAATATTGTCAATTTATTCAAAGTTTTTGTTGTGATTTACTTATCCTTTTTGAAGAACGCAAGTCAATGGGCACAAACACATTTTACTACAATAAGTAATTGTAAACAAGGATGCAATGTATATAACCGTCATGATTTTTCTTAATAATCATTGAGAGGATTCAACATAATTTATACAGCTTATGAATTAAATGTTATTTTTCCATTTCTTGTGAATTTGCTTTTATTCGTGGCATATAGAATTTTTTTTTTTATTTGTATTATCATATAAGTTTTTGTCTGTTCTTAAACTCAAATCCTTCATCTTGTTTGCATCAAAATGCTGAAAATTTAATTTGAAACACATAATAGTTTCAATATTATTAAAAAAAAAGTTTATAAGTGCAATATTTATAGTAATAAGCAAAAATTAGTTACACTTTATAACGTATTGGATTTGAGTGTTATTAACTGAAATATAATTTTCATTTAATCAAAAGTCTGCAGATGTTTTCATATTATACCCTAATAATTTAATAACTTTATTATTTTTAAAATAAACCGTTCAGTTAGAGATAATTTATTTAAACATTTTTATGATTACATTCATTTAAGTTATTAAGAAATATTTTATTACTGCAGTAAAAAGTTGTTGCTGCACATCCTAGAGATTAACAAAGCTAATTGAAGTCCATGAAACTGTGCACCTTTAAGAAGTCCAAAACTAAATATGGATTGTAAGTAAGGTCTTGCCTGGAGAGACCCAGACAAGCAAGAATGAGTTCAGGAAAATCCTCCTCTTTAAGACATTTGGTACAATCTTCAAATTGTTTAGACCCCTCAAATAACTTCATAACTTTAAGGGGTCCACTGAGAAAATGAGTAAGTATGGTGAATTTAAATTGCTATAGAATACTGATAAACTTTTTAAAGTATATATTGCAAAAATTTTTAATAATATATTTATATATATAGGAATTTTTTCAATTTGTATTTTCCTATTAAAATTAAAAAATAAATACCAAGTAATATAAAAAATACCATAAAAATATGTAGTCCAATGCTATCATGCATATTCATTACATATATACATTTAATATTTTGTATTTGTAAAAACATATTTAATTATAAACACTAGTAGGATGAATCATTTCTTCATAACAAACATTTTTTTATTTTCCTAAAAAATGTAAATAAATATTCTTAAAGGAACTTATTTAGAAACTCTTAATTTCGATACATTATTCATCTTTTTATGCTATTAGTTCAATATTTTTTAATTAAAATATTCTATAAAATGTCTTCGAAAAAATATAAATATGCTGAAGCATAAAGCACTGTGGTGAAGTAGAAATAATTATCCACAAAATTTTTAATTTGAGTAATGTTTGCCATAAAATATTTTTAGCATCTATATATTTTTTAACATTTGAGGAAAAAATTATACAAAAACAAATTATTAAATATTCGATTCTTACAAATCCTAAATAAATATTTTGATTTGAAAGTATCAAACATTTATATTGAAAGTTAAAGTGAAAAGAATATTATAAAAGTAAGCACTATTTTAAGTTTCAATCTTTAAAAGACACTCACTAAAACGATTTTATAATAAATGAGTTTAAAAAAATAAAGAAGCTTATGAAAAATGTATCTGAAACAGATAAAATCCTGATTTACTACAACGAGTCAAATATGTTTTTATTGGAGACTAAAAACTGAGTATTTGAGTTATTTTTCATTCTTGCACAGCAATTTGTCTTGCCAAGCATATTTTGAATTCTTTTATGATTAATAGGCTTACATACTTGAGCGGAAAATAATGCTCTTTACTACTTTGTATGTCTTCAATACATCGCCATTCATTCTCTGATGCGTTATTTTACATAAAAGAATTGAAACATTTTTTGTTTTTTAAACTGCTGATATGAAAGTTTAAAATTATATTTATTGTTTAACGTAAGATATAGAATAAATTATTTTATTCTTGTAAAATTTGTATTCGCTTTGATTACATACTTTGTACTCTTATCAATGTTTTTTTTTGTCAGAAATATGTATCATTGATTCAAAACATTTAAAATTACAATGAACTTAATCTACAAAAAATCTGTAACTTCGTTACACATTTCCTTATTTTTTTTTAATATCGGCAGTTATAGTCATCAAAAACTATTGAAACAAGCAATAAATTACAAAGCAGTAAATTCTTTTAGACAACTTATAAGTAAAATTGCCAATGGTTATGGTTCATTAATTGAATGAGATCAGAGAAAAACAGAATATGATGATTATAAAGCAAGAAAGTCTTATTTCTAAATGAATCTTTAGACATGTTAAAGTCATAAGAATAAATATAGCATGTACAAAAATAATTTGTTTCTAATTTATTGGTAATGTAATTAGGTAATTGTGCTATCAGTGCTCAGTCTGGATTCTTCAAAAAATAATTAATGAAATATCAGGAAAAGGAGGAGATAGTATGACTTAATATTAATAATTTTGTATTCATAACTAACAATAGTCAGTTTTTGAAATATAATGCTAAAAAAACATTAATCAAAATCAAAGATTTATTTCGAATCTACGAATTGTGTAACGAGCTATTTAATTAATTTACAATGAATATGAAGAATAATACATGAATGGTATCTGTTAGGTATGTATACACACACACACATATATAATACAAATTGTATATATAAAGAATAATACACAAATGATTATGTTAAGGGTTTTGGTTGTATAATAACAGATGATCTGGATAATAAGAATTTGGTTGCCAGCTCACCCATAATTATGTCTGAATATGTAGAAAAATACTAATATTAGAAAATAAATGCATGTCTAATGCTTTTTTTTTTCACGTGAGAAAAATATCTTAGTCTAAGAGAAATATCTTTTAGTTTCAAAAACCTTATAATTCCTCACTTTTTTTGTCTCTTTAATAAATTTCTTTTATTGCCAGAGATTAAACCACATTTCGTTCAATGTTTTACTACTAGATACACCATTAGTCATCACATCTTGCTGCAAATTCGTGTTTTTATATCTCAAGATCATTTTTGTAACCATAACATTTGAAAAGTTTTAACTGGTAAGATAGAACATTTCTGTAAACACTGCTTTTAATTCCCAAAATTATTATTTAACATTCATAGTGGCCATGAATTAATAAATGTTTAATATATATATATATATATTCAGTGTGATTTTATTGTGCTTTTGAATCAAATAATTCATTTCCAACAGATAACAGTCACACAATTTTCTTTCATCGATTAAATTTCAAGATATCCTAAGCCGATATATTTCGACAAAATAGTTTAGTTGACTATAGATTAGTTGACTATATTATTCATGTTATTATAATAGTGATATTTTTAAATAATCAATCCCATAATTTAAAAGTATCTATATAAGTACTATAAGTATGTTTCATTAAGTAAAAAGAATGTTGACAACGCTAATATATTAGTGTTAAGTATTCGAAGAAAATAAATAAATCCTAAAACAATTATGATCTTCTAATATAATGCTTTTACATAACATATATTTTTACTATATTTTGTTCGTTTTATGAAGAAAAATTAGTGAAAGGGATAATTGAAAATATTTTTACAAACGTAAGTTCTTATGAATATGTGAAAAACTTAATATATGAATTTTGTAGGCATTAAGTTATTTTCTTTTAAAGAAACCAGAAAAAATCCCATCTATTCATAATTATTAAAAAATAAGAATGATAATATAAAGAAATAAATAATTCTAAGCAAAACTTAAGCTATGAAAGGCTTATCAGGTATATGTCAAGGGACTATCAAAAAATAATTTGGAAATAGAAGAAAAGAAATTTGATTTTTTAAAGTCTAATATATTCTAATATGAGATAAAAATTGAAAAATATTTCTATTTAAAACCGATGCTTAATAGGATTATTTTTGCGCCAATAATACTTGCGATTAAAATTATTTTTGTAAATGTATTTGACATAACATATATTATGCTCAATTTTAAACAGATGTTTATAAATCAATCATTCGCATTTTATAAAGTACACTTCAAACTTTTATTGTTCTGTAAATAATATTTTGATGATTTTCTTTTCTTTTCATACAGTTGAGGAAAAAAATATGTCTGTTATCATATTTCATACATCAGTTCTCTTAGAAAATTCGTAAGCATTCATTATTTTTTAATTATATTTTCTTTTTGTTGCGCTTATAAATTTTGAATTTTCTGATTTGACTAGTGCTGCATAAATATTAATCAATATTTAAAAATAAAGATATAAAAAAATTTTACTACCAAATTTTTTACTTCAAATAATTGTATAATTAATTTGAAACTCTGTTTTGTTGGTAAGAGAATCCAGTACTAAAGATTCTGTATGGTAAAAAGAATCAACTAATAGTAATAGAGAGTGATGTAGATGATAGACCTTATACATAATTTCAGCCCTCCATTAGCAATTATAAGTATGAATGAAACATTAAAAATAAACACAAAAATATTTAATTCGGCATTTTGAAGTTAATATATATAAACAGATTGTTTTGAAATACCTACGTTTAATGCATATATTGCGCTGCTCGGAAAGTCATTTCGTTTTCCCCACCTGAATCAGTTTTTTGCTAGTGAAAATCAA
>JAPDSC010115281.1:76795-107291 GCA_026290005.1 Latrodectus geometricus
TATATATATATATTTATATATATATATATATATATATATATATGAAACGAACTAACGAACTGAATTTATAGACTAATTTCTAAATGCTTTTGATACTACAAGGGCTCTGGTTTTAGTTATACTTGAAAAATATCCATTGATAAGGTTCTACTGCCATATTTTATCATCGTCGAATTTCAGATCCCAATTTTTAATAATTGTCTTAGTGGTCTGTTAACATAAACTACTTTAATAATTATAGAGGAAATGACCAAATGGATACGTTATTCAATTGCGTTGTTTCATGCTTAATGTAATGAAAAAAAATATAATTATTTTATTATAAATTATATTTATATACTAATGCAACGATTCTAATCAAGTAATTCCATTATTTGATCTTATCGTCACTTATAATATTCTTTGTTTCAAATATGTTACTTTCTATAATGCTGCGTCTAAGAAGTTTCATGCAGAATATTTGAATTTAGACTATTAACCCTCTAATTTTACAAGATGCAGAATATGTTTATACATTCATTTCATATTAATGTTAGAAATATCAGAACAATATCGTAATGATATTCGAAAATGTATTTTTATGCAATATATTGCACATAATTTAATGTCTCTAATCAATATAAATAAAATTCATTTAAACCTTGACCGTTTACTTTTTATAAATGATATTATACATGACTTTTAATGAAAAATGAAGTTTTTCCACATAACGTAATATTTTCAATAATATGGCATTGTTTCTATTTAATTTATATTTTTGAGAATATTGTTTTTAAGCATATTAAATTAATATACAACGTATATAAATAAGAAATACACATTTCTCAAATTATTACGTAAATAAATACTTAATTAAAATAAGTTTTTTTTAGTATAAAGTAGTTTTAAAAATACACGATAAGTCTATTTTTAAAACTTTATTCCAATATGATTTAAGTAGCATTTTTTAAAGTTTAAAATGTTTATTTTGTGCCTCTAGTAATCAAATTACATAAATTAAAATATTATGGGAGACATTGACATTCTAAACAATAGCTGTGTCTAAAAGGAACTTAATGGAGATAAAGTGATTCATTTTTAAGAAATAGATAAGTGATAAGCTCCTCAAGGAATTTAACTAATGCGTCAAATAATGCTTTTCGTTTTTATTATTACTTTACTAATTTCCTTAATTTACTCTATTTATGAAACCCATTAATTGTTTTCACAAATAAATATTTTTCTCCACTTTAAGAGATGAAATATTTACAAATGTTTTATTCAACTGAGATAAATATTAAAGTATAATTTTATGAAATTTAAAATTATGTTATATTAGTTGGTGATATTTTCTTCGAGACAACAAGATTTTTTTTAATTTACAAAGTTTTCTAAAACTGCAAATTGGCTTAAAGTTATGAAACATATTTGCCAAACTGCATAGAATTGAACAATGATTTCTTGATGACATGCATGCTAGATGCTTAAATAAGAACCTCAGGAGAAAAGGAATTATAAATATAATAACTTTAAAAGCATTGAATATATTAGAGCAGTGTATGCGGCTTCAGTATTTCTGACTGGTAAATCCATTGCAATATGAATACATGCATAGAAAAATGGCTGCTGTAGAAGTGAAAAATATCAATTAAAATCAAGTATTTCTTTCCTTAATAAATATTTTTCTGATTAATTGGATCAATAACATTTCGCAATGAATCAGTCAATTAAAATCATACCAAGTAGATACCATTGCTGCTAATACAGAGACATTCTTATCTTGAGCATTCCCATTTTATCATATAAGACACAATATTATATTAGTTTGGGGGAAAAGTTATCCATTATTTTTTCGGTAGACGTCTGTACTGATCGCTATCTCGTGAGGTATCTATCAAACAATTTCAAATTTATGCTCAATAAAAAGGTGACATTTGACACTAAAATATTCTCTTGCGGTTTTTTGTTTGATTAATTCAGTTACGAGTACAAGGTTTTAAAAATAGAAGACAACAAACATAAAATTCGATACATTTTAGTTTTTCTTTTATAATGGCGAAAATGCTAACCAGGTGGCCAAAATTGTGAAAGGTGTTTATCGTCCTATATATATAACTGTAACAACCAGTTACGTACAATTTTGGTTTCGTCGTTTCCTTTTGAGTATTTGGATGTTAAAGATGCACCTCGCATGGATACAACATCTTCCAGATTGTCTATAAAATATAAAAATTTATCAAACTTGACAGCATGTCAGCAGTCGTAGCTTCGCACAAGGCCTAAAAATCTACATGAAAACTGTTTTAAACCTTTTTACAAAGCGAATCTGAAAGAAGTTACAAAAAGTTCACGAAAAAATAATGGATTTCTTTTTCCCCAACCTAATGTAAGGCTTCCTCATATAAGTGATGTCAATAAAAGTGGAAATGAGATTATTCATACCAATGAATTTTTTTCAATCTGCAATGTTCCAATGATGATGTTTGCGAGGCGGTGAGAATATACAGAACAAAGCACAAAATACAGTGCTTCAGATTTGATGAAGATTTAGCATGCAGGTATTATTCTTAAGGAAACCTCACAGCTAAAAGTAGCAGAGAGACAACACAAAAAGTCGCAATGAATTGTAACACAAAAGTTGTCCAAACTCACTACTTTCCGTCCTGGAACAAGTAAGCAAGCTTGATTTTATGTAGATAAAAGTGTAAAATTAAAAGCGTCATTTTTTGCACAATAAGACTCACATTGCCATATGGCAACTGGATTTTGGTTCTAACAACATGCTTTTAATTATGGAAGATTTTATTTTTCTCCTTCACCTGAAAATATGTCAAGTTTCTTAGCTATTCCAAATTCCTGCACCATCCTGCTTTGTGGATATGAAAATAATGGACCTCTTTATATCAATTTTACACGCCCAAAGATTTTTACGGACACGACGGAGTTCTGTTGGCTCTAGAGGAATGCTTTCACAAGTAGTGATTTTCTATCAACATAGATGTCCACAGATGTAAATAATACTCATTCAAAAATGATTTTTTATGCAAAGAAAAACATTAAAAGGCATGCGTTATAATGCAAATGATATTTCTTAATTTTAAAATACCCGAGTAAATAATGTTTGTTTTACAGATCCATCAATTACTGAAATCCGTACATCTTTGTTTATTTAATTAATGTGTATCAATCACATTTAAATTAGCAGTAGTACAAATTTTTTCTCATTTAGACAAGTATAATTCATCTTATAGATTTCTAATGTAAGCAATTTGCTTTTCACTGTCAATGTATTATCTGTACAAGACAAACACAAGGATCGGAATAATTACCTTAAAATAAAGACAAAAACAAAAAATACTATCTAAGCTTAAAACATCAAATACATTCATCAAAAACCCATTTCTAAATTCATTTTAAAATCCAACCAATGTTTCATTTCAAAGCACAAATGGAAGTTTTAATTTAAAATCTTCAATTTCACTTCCTTTTTATATTTTTTGAATTTAATATTTCTTTTTAACTACTTGGTTACAACTGACGAGAAAGATCAAAGTTCATCTCTTAATTTTCTTATAATTTTTTATGATATCACCTCAAATAATTCCATCCCCCCCCCACCAAGGGGAATCATCATCTGTGGCATTACAGCCCCATGGGATCCAACCAATTGTGACCATATCTGTTTTCTTGAGTATTGTAGTGTGAAAGAAGTCCCTTTTGAGCAGTCAACTTAACATAAAATTCCCAGTGTCTAGTAACAACACATGCTTGGTACTCAATGTTATTTAGCCATGGAAAGAATGAAAAACTGTGTCTACTTTATTCAGTCCAAGGAATGAACTTCGTACCTCTGCCTTGAGAGTGTGAAGCGCTACCACTGCGCCACCACTCTTCAGCGGAATCATCAAAAATGTGAAATAATAGAAATTTAGCTTATTCTTCTTCTATAAAATTCTAAAGCATTATAACGTATATAGTTTTATAATTTATTACGTTAAAACAGAAAATAATTTTTCAAAAAAAAATATAAACAATAGAGAGTTTTTACTTTGATTGATATACCTATTCTCCATGTAATGCAGCAAAAAATCTAAATTTTCAATGTTATAATTGCCAATAGAGATTTACATACTTTTTTCATATATACATATACAGTTGAATGTCAAAATATTCAGCTCATGCATTTAGATATACAAGTAAACAGTATTATTAATTACATATTTAAAATAATGTAAAAATAAATTTATGACTTTAAATATTGTAAGGTTTCAGTCAAAATCTGCAATTCAAGATGATATTTTCTTATATTTGAAATAGGCAGTACTTTTGAATTCCTTATTTGACCTAAATGAAAAGAAATAACATTGTTTTCTACAAAGTTATTTGTAATGTTGCAGATGTCCATTATGTAATTGTCTTCTGTAGGGAGAAAGTGGTAATTGAATAGGAAGGGTCCAATTTATTGGTCCATTAAGAGGCGAATGATGTTTTCGCGTCTACGATTCTCATAATAGTATATTATAGTACATTCTGGAATACCTAGACTGGATACGAGGAAATACAAGCTTTTATATTCACTTCTTACTTTAATTCAAATAATATGATTATAAGAATATCATAATTAATATAATTATTACATTTATTTTTCAGCTATCAAATTTATAGCAAAAAAGGTAGCAGACATTTATTTTAATGTTTATTTGTCTCTAATAACTTATATATTATTAGTGATTCTTTGGTTATAATATTCTTGACAATGCTATTTTGTTTCTTCCTGTTGGCCTTTAAATAAGTTAATAATATTGGAAAATTTTAGTTATCAATTTATTTAGTTTTTAGATACAATTTTAAAATCTATTATAATGTAAAATTCTTTAAATATTACAAAGTTTTCATTTTATTATGAATATTTTGTAATATTTGAGCATTTTGTAATACTTGACGATGAAAACATTCCTTGACTTACACATTCATAAATGTAAAACATTCCCAAATTACAGAAGACAGATATCATAAACACTTACATTTAGAAAAAAAGATACCCTTCTTCAAATAATACCATCTTCCATCTAGTTAGATATTAAAATAAATTTAAACCACAGTAAAATTTCTATCACAGAAAAAAAAATTATACGGCATGTAAGTTCAAAATGCTTTTATAACAAATTTAATTCTTTATTACATAAATTTTACAGTTATATTTGAAAAATGAAATTTTAACTGAAACTGACAATGTATAACTTTTAATTTTGAGTGAAACATTTTGATTAATTATTTAACAATTTATAAAAAAATATAGTTTTAATCGTCTTCAGAACAATACTTTTGTATCATATAATTTTGATAATGTGACAACATCTAATTGTATTACATTAAGTACTGAATCCATTTAATTGCTTGGAATTCATTTCACCACTTATCATTGCTTGTTCACAAAAGTATATAAAAACACTAACAATAATTTTATTATGTTTCAACAAATGATATGCTTTGATAAATAAAAAATATTTTGCTTAGAAAATTTTACGTATTTAAGGTATTATTCCTAATAATGTTTTTTTTATTTTTAATTGTCTTTATATATTTATCTTATATATTTTCATAAGATTTTTATCTTATAAAAATCTCATGAAAACATATAAGATAATTTTGCTGATAATTAGTAAAGTATATCCACAAATATTCTAGATTATTTCTAATAATATTAATTTCCTAAATAATAATAGAAATAATATTTGTTTATAAAACTTAATTGATTACTAAACATATGAAAATTTTAATAATCTATTTTTCATTTAAAAATATTAAAATTCAATGCAAACACTGACAAAAGAAATACCAAACTAAATTTTAACAGACTGGCTTACATAGGAACAGTTAGAGGCTCTCTAGGTCAAATTAATAATAACATGTGATTATTGTTGTGTGGGAATTAAAAAAAATGGACATATATAATAAGGAAAATAAAAGTACATTTTTCCACATTGTTATTTATTTAAAAATTGGTTTGTTTCACTGTTTTTAATTCTTTATTTTTTGAAATGTTAATGCTTCATTTTGAAAATTGATGACTCGTAAATAATCCTTATATTCATTATGAATACATTTATTGAAAAACTTTCTCAGTTTTTATGAGATTATAAGATTTCATTAATCTGGTTTATTTTTGGAAATAATCAATAAAAAAGCAAAATCAATAAAAAAGTATATACAAGAAATGCACTTTTTTAGAACATTTAGAAAAATAATTCCATGGAGCAAGAGAATACTTTGAAATAAAAATCCAGAGCTATTTGCTCTGGACGTGAGCTGCAGTATTATTTATTTCTCATGCTTCAACACATACAGAAAGTAAAATTCTCCAAATGCTTCTATAAATAGGCTGCTTCTTTTATTTTGTAAACTGCATCTGCGATAAAATAATTCGCGTACTGTTAGCTATAATTCTCATGAAATATTAAGCACTAAACATTTATTATTAGTGCTATATGTTTGACTTTAAACTAAAAACAAAACAATCCCTTTCCAAAATAATAGAATAACGTTTCACTTCGATCAAATTTATATATATATATATATATATATATATATAATAAAAATTGAACAGAAGTATTTTAAAAGAAAATCTTTTTGTATCGCTGGAGTATTGTTTCAGTTATTCAATTTTGAAAGAACCATTGAAACTTGTTTACAGAACTTATAATACTTGGCTTTATTCCATGAAATAAAATTGCTAATGTAAATATTTTGCAAAAGACTTTAAAATATTCAAAATCGTACAATGAAAAATACAGTTAGTAAATATTGTGAGAGAAAAGAAAGGATTTGTCATTTAAAAAAACATTAAAAAGAAGCAAATTTTCAGTGAAGCATATTAAAATTTTTAACGAAAATATTAAATTAGGAACAAAGATATTTACAAATATTAACTTTATAATTGATTTTGCAAAAAGAAAACATTGTTTTTAGCCCTATGAATATTTTTTATTCCGTTTTAATGGATTTTTCTTGGGGTATTTTTTGACAATAAACATTTATCTACTATATTATTAATTTTCAGTTTGCTTAATTAGTTGTGCATTCTCAAGCGAGTTGAAAATTCTAAGCCAAATTTGAAATTTGTCATAAAAAAATTCTGATGCTATTTCTGAACTGAATTTTACACTAATCTGTGTTAGAAAATGGAAAGATATGTTATTATATACACTACTAGACACTAAAATACAGGATTCTGAAAGCAGCATGAAATCTGTGATTGCTTGATACCGTGATAAATTGATGGGACCATCCCACCATTTAGTTGCACCACTGCATGTGATCACAAACACATGTTTTAATGGCAAAGATGGGTTCCTCATCAGGAACCATAGCCCAACGCATTCTGTTTGTAACGCACCATCTAATGCATTTGGTGTCCATTAATACCATTCTACGTCATTCACAGCTGAGTGGAATGTCTTTAAATGTTCATTGCTTTGTTGTTTACATTTGACTTGAAGTCAAAAGGATTTGTGATATCAATGATGCCAGGAAGGACGGAAAGAGCCTGTACCATTTTTACTGAGAAATCCGTCTTCTGCTTCAAGTGAAACAATGGTTGGACTTGAAACCGCTAAACTGTTGCATTGTGCTAGGCTGATCCTACACCTGGTAGCACGGATTGTAATTGTTGTTAATGACACTTTCCAACGCCAAGCCCACCCGTTAAAGAGACTAGGCGAATGAGGTCAGAGAGGGGGCGTCTTCCGTTTTTTTAATAGAGCACTCTCATACGAAGGTGGAAGTACGACTTTTCTCTCATAGATGGCAGCAATTTAGAGATTGAAACCAATGAAGACTCAAAGCCTGGCTCCAACCACCCCCAGAAATATTAATTTGTAATGGGAACATGGAGGACATTGCATTCCGACAGATTTTACGTGCTCCAGTCACCATTAGTGAACACGACGGATCTTCGGCTAAGCCGGGCTTTGAACTCACCACTATTTGGTAACGAGAACGATGCCCTAATCAACTAGGCCACCACAGCTGGTGGTTTGTAATTGTATTGGATTTTACTTCATCCTTGTTATATACATTGCAGGTACAGAGAACAGCCAATACTATATGTTTCTGGTGTTAGAATCTATTGTCCTCTCATACTTTCATCGGTTTCTATCTGCTATATTCCAACAAAATAATGCGTAGACACACTTTTCATAATAATGTGTTTAAAAATTTCAATTTCCCTTCAGATGAAATTTCTTACTTGCCTGATTTTTTTCCCACTTTATTGGCAATCGAAAACATGTGATCCATGCTTACACAACAAATGAGTCAACTCACTTTTACACAAAAATCAACATTGGCAAATTGTAGAAAAACTTTAGGAACGTGTATATCCAACTTTGAAGATATGTCAATATTAAATGTATTAAAAAACTTAGCTCCGAAAGAAAACATTTTATGATAAAATAGTCTACACCAATTTTTGTTAGAATAAACGTATTGCGTTTGTAAATTTTCATGTTCCTTTATTTTATCATCATGATTTAATTTAATCCCTTATTTCACATCACAGATAAGGAAGTATGAAATATCTTCAAATATTAAAATGGCAAATTCTATAAAAACGATTAGGATTATAAATGAAACGGTAAAATTAAA
The DNA here is from genome assembly GCA_026290005.1 of Latrodectus geometricus. Taxonomy (NCBI): domain Eukaryota; kingdom Metazoa; phylum Arthropoda; class Arachnida; order Araneae; family Theridiidae; genus Latrodectus; species Latrodectus geometricus. Next base: position 85,421 of record JAPDSC010115281.1, read on the forward strand.
CCAATTTATTTATCACATTGCAATTATTCAAAATCTTTTATTTCCATTAAACTTTTTTATTTACATTGGGTTCATACTATCTATTTATAAAACAAATGTCTTAATAGAGTTTATTTGAATTTATTTCTTATCTTGAAGCACGTAGTTTTCTGGATACACGAATCAGTATACGGCGCAGCTTGTCCTTGCTTGGACCTTGCGCCATTAAAACCAACCAACCGAATCAGTATACCATTAGTGATTTATTTTTTTAACTTCTTATATTTAATATTACAAAAACATTAAGTTTAGACTTGTTTTGAATCCTGATCTGAGAAGCCACAGATCATACAATACCTTAGAAAAATCATCATCTTGATAAACAGTCAATTTTATTGTAATTCAGTCAAAAACTGCTTACAAATTCTGTAGTAAATGGATTGAAAAATGAATAATGAGAAGAACAGAGCATATATACTAAAAGTAAATAGAATGTCAAATATTTTATTTTATGCCTTCATGGTACACTATCCCGTCCAATATGAATCTAATGTTCATAAAATTCATGAATTCATAAGATTCAAGATTCAAATCTAATGTTCATAAGATTCAAGATTCATGAATCTAATGTTCATAAGATTCATGTATATAATTACTTATTTAAAATATAGGGATATTTTAAAACTATGGAAATATGCAGCCATAAATTACATATAGTTCCCTTTTTTTTTTTTTTTTTTTTACACGTTTTAGAAATAGCCAGGAGTACTTGGAGCTTATTTTCATTCACTCTTTCATTTCATAGGTGTGTAAGAAATACCTCAAATTCATTTGAAAAACAATGATTTTATTCAAACTTCAATAATTAAATTAGTATATTATACAAAAAAGGATTAACAAACAATTAATTTGTCTCAGTGGGTTTTTAAATTATGAGCTAAAATACGATTTCATTCAAGTTTCATCAAGTTGAAATCGAGGATGATAATATAAATATAATTTCAATAAATTTTAAATATCGCTTTAACTCTAAAATTAATTAATATACATAAAAACTTATAAAAAAAATTAAAGATATATATCATAAAAAATTTAAAATAGTGTTTTAATTTTCTACTTGAAGTAATCTTACAAAGTATTATATATTTATTTTTTTGCATGGTTACATTAAATCAAGTCTTATAACGGTAAATATATATTATTTAAATACCTTTGCATAAAATTTTTATTTTTTAAGCACATTATTTACATGACAAAATCCATCTTTAGACATGACAAAATCCATCTTTAGCAATAAAGAATATTTCATTAATTTTTTGAAAAACTGGGTAAATAATGAAACACGGGGAAAATATGTGTTTTTTCGGTTTTTGAAACATACGAAAGTAATTAAACATTGAAATTGAAGATAATCATCATTTTTCGTAGCTCAGTTCGTGTTCAATAGATATTAAGTTAATTAAATTCAGAATACTTGGGAAAATGCGTATGGCTATTCAACTAAAAGTTTCTAGTTGCTTAAATGATAAATGAATTTCTACTTTAGTTTCAGTTGGAAGAATAAGTATTTCAATTTCCGCCACATCATAGAGTAAAACCTTTTCCATGCGAGTTTTCAATTATCAATCAACTTTAGCATTCTTTCCCATTTCATTTAATTACAGTTTACTTAATTCTTAAATTCCGAGAATATAATATATTATGTTTTTTTTTCTTTTTTAAGTGTATTTTGTTCGAATAAAGTTTTATTTTTAATATAACTATCATTTGTAATCTTCACTATTAATATATAATATAATTCTGAGAAATTCCTTTTGTACTATTTTGTTTTTGTCAATTTGAAACTTTAAAAGTGACCCAAAACCATCGTTTAATTCAACATGTCAGCACTCAAAATAAGTTTTATTTAAATTTTGTAAAAATATTAAATTTAGATAGGTTAACCATAACTCATTCCTTTTAATTACTGTATCGATTAAGTATAGGAATCTGCTATTAATGGTAGATACTTCGTGAAATATTAGATGCTGGATAGAATAAAACCTAATTTAAAATAATAATAAAACTCAATAATAAAACCATTTTAAGAAATTTTAATAGTTTAGGTACACGTCTCTTTTTAATTTAAATTACTTAAAAAAATAAAAAAATATGTTTTTCAAATTAATTTTTTTTCAAAGTACATTAAATCTGCTGAGGAATCTAATACTTATCCTCATCAATTAGAGCATATAAAATAACATAAATAATATATTCTTTTAAGGTCCCAGATACAAAATAACTACCTCTTAATGTTCCAGATTCGAAATAAGTAAATAGTTTTATTTGTTTATATTTATTGAAACATTTTTAACAAAAATCAGTATGCTATATTGCATTACATTAATTATATAGCCAAAACATTTACACACATTATGTTTATTAGTATGTATTATATATTTATGTATTGTATGTCTTATTTAATGACGCAAATAATTTAAGTTTAACATAAAAAATTAGAAATATTTTCTCAAAAAATATTTTTATTGATTACCTGCTTTTTATAAGAATTTAGAAGCTCATTTTACTTTTAACCGTTTTTCATTTAAATTTATTACAAAAAAAAATATGAAATCAAAAAATATTGATGAAGTTTGAATGTTATTGCAAAACTTTTAAAATAAATCGATGCATAAAAACTCAAAATAATCTAGATTTTTTTTCAACTATTTAATTTATTATTATGAATATTTCTTGTTATTTGTAAAATTAATGTTATTATTAAAAAGAAAAAGAATACACTGTTTGATGATCTAAAATCAATTTTTTTGCTGTTTCGTTTATAAAATCAAATATTTTCTGCCGTCGTAAAGTTAATATATAACTACTAAAAACTAAAACGGTTAAGTAAACTAGTTTTATGATATTAAAGGTAAAAGTGGGATATATACAATTATATATAAATAAATATATAGGTAGATATAGATAGATATAGATATAAATATAACAAAAGTATTTGCGGATATTTATTAAACGAATCCTTCAAAAAATATGCAATAAAAATATGATGCATATTTTTCAAATTTATAAATATTTTAAAGTGGTAAATTATAAGATTGAGAGAATGTATGAAAATAACTAAAATATTTAATTCATAAAATTAGGTAAGATAGAGGAATAAAGACTTACATTTTAATAATGCAAATTATCCATCAAAATTTCATTAATCACAATCATAAAAAATTCATTTAATGTAATATTTGAAATTAAGTTTAGTAAATGAAAAATATTCCAGAATAAAGGAATAGTAAAAGAATACTTTCAAAGAATATGTTGTTTAAAACAGCATGCCTTACAATACCAAATAATTGATAAAAATATTATATTTACTTGAAATAATTATTTATAATGCGAAATAATAATTTTATCAGCAATTCTAAGAATTGATAGGAAATAGTTTCGATAAAAAGTCTATATTTTAATTGATCACAGTGAAATTAATTATAATATACTAATTAAGGATTATAAATGATGCTTCTGAGAAGACTATTTTAAAGTTTATAACATAGAAATATTAGACATTAATATTTATTTAATATATGTACGTTTGTATATTATGTATATAAATATTTCTAAGTAATATGTTTAAATATTTAAAGTTTCATAATTTGCAGTTGTTCAAAAAACTCATAAATATTTAATTCAATCTGTTTAGATATTGTGATATTATATGAATACATATAATATTCAAATTTTACCATTTAATCTTAAAAAAAGTGTTTTAACATTTAGTTTTGATTGAGAAAGAAATGTTATGTTAAGAAAGTAACAAAGACATGATCTAAGCGTCTAATTCGCTTAAGTAGGAAAAAATATTATATAAATAATAATTCCTTTTCAAAAATATAAAATGACAAGCTATTCCATGCATTTGAAAATACATTTGTTTCTCAATTAGATTCCGCAATGTATTTTCAAATTTAATTTTTTTGAGAAATAAAAACACTTGCTCCAAAAAATTTCTATGGTACTTATAGCTAATTTCTATGAATGATGCTATTTACAAAGGAGAAAATAATCATGAACCTTGAAAGAGATCAGGTATAATGGTGAATGACTGACAGAATGTGCTTATTTCTGGATTATTATGGGTTATTATATTTTATAGCGAATTTACTACATTTACTTGTTACTTGAATTTTGAAATCGATACGCTTGAGTGTTGGAAACACTCGAAGTAGGAAAGTTTTTAAAAAAATATTAGAATAATATTTTTAAAAAAATATATAATTTTAGAAAATTGATAGAAAGAGAATACTGTTTTAGAGCTTTTCACAGGAAAATTCTCAAATATTTTTACACCTTCAATTCATCTTTCTAAAAAGAATATGTCTTGACTATATATGTCATACATACATATATATTCACATTCTATCACCATATTCATAAATAATATTTTCAAATATATTTGGAAAAATATATCAGACGTAAAATTTAGTTTTAAATCATCTCTATTGAAAAATATGATATGAAATAATAATAAATAAGAATAATTTAGAAATAAATCATATGAAATTTCAATTGAATTTTTTTAAAAAAAAATTTCTCACGAATATTTTATTTAAAAAAACAAATCCTTAGATTTATAATTATATATCCTTATCTGCATAAACAGAAAAATTTTATCATTAAAAAATATGTAAAATTAAACGTATTTAACTAATATTTATCAATAACCTTGCTGTAGATTCACAGTTATGAATATTTTAGGGATTTGTCACACACACAAAACTAATTTAAAGATTTTATTTATATCCAACCATTTATCATTTTTTTCATACATGCAAATTAAGCATATTTATCATTTTAAAACATGGGATGCACTTTCAGCAGGTTTGAGATTGTTAAAGCAATTATCTATTTAAAATGTTTTTAACAAAAAAATTTGTATCACGTTTTATGTTCAAACACATTTAACATTTAGTCAAGACTCTGAATTTTTTGTTATCAGAAATCACTTAAGGTAATGACGGGGAAACAACATGGAAAATCTGAAACTCATGACCGTAAGATAATTATGCCAAAAGTAAAGAATGATTTTTGAATTTCAAAAATATTTTTTCTAATAAATATTTAGTGTTACATTTTTTATAAAAATGATACTCATTTTTCTAGATGATCTCCATATCTCAAATATATTAAAATCATTAGCAACAAGAATAAACAATTTTCACCCCTTTTAATTATACACACACACACACACACACACACACACATATATATATATATATATATATATATATATGGAAGATATATATATATATATGTATATATATATATATTTGATTTATTATGTACATATATGTTATTTAATTTTAGGTTTTATTTTATGATTTTACAAATTAAAATTTTAAAAATTAGGATCTAAAATTCAGGAACGCAACAATAATTTAATATTCATTGATTTCTTCCTTTTTATTATTTTTGCAAAGTTATTTAAAAAAATTAATTTTTTAAAATTATTCTTCAGAAAAGTATTTAATGTGAATAAAATATAAATTACTAAATATTTGGAGCAATTAATGAAAAAAAGGATTTATAAACAAATGTATTTTACATAGAAAAATATGATTTTATAAATCTGAAAACTAATTCTCATACATTGTTTATACTCTCTCTGTGAAACATTGTTTATCATAATAATTATTTTGTTTTAACCAAAGAAGCAATTCTAATCTAAACAAGTAATTTATGTAGCTTATCTTACTATTTTTAATATAATTGGAAAAGGAGAGCAACTTATATTTCTTTGACAAAGTTTTCATAAAGATTTATTTCTAATGTTAGGATTAGTGTATAACAAATAATTGAATTTTATATATGATTTCATAATCATTTATAATCAGCTTTTTCCATATTTATTATTTTCTGCGTTATTCACCTTATTTATACTCCACAATTATATTTTCTTTATATATTTCAATATCGTTTAAAATTCATTTTCTCCATATAGATATATATTGTATTTATAGATTATAAGAAGCCTATTTATATTCTTGCTTAAATGTAACATCTTAAATTTAATCATAATAATTAATTCATTGAAATAATGAAATTTATTTGAGCTAAGCAACTTACAACTTTTAAAATTTTGTAGAAGCTAAATTTCCCATAGATATGCTTCGACCAACGAATTATTTTAGATAAGTACCATAAATATTATTTAAAATTTAACCTCTTAATTTACATCTGGCTGTCGAATAGCTTAAATTCTTTTGATTCACTCATTCTGGGGGCTAAATAAGCTTCACATCTGATAGCAGAGAAAATAGTTGCTTTCTCGCTAATGGAGAAGGTCTGCCTGCAGTTAACAATTTCCGAAAGCATTCGCAGAGAATCTCTTCATTCTGAAAACAATTAAGCAGTTTAATGTCAAACTGCAGAACAATTCTCTGAGAACGTGAGGGGAAAATAAGTTTATCTTAGCTTTTAAAGAGCAGAATATTACACACATATTTAAATTTATAGAGTAAGAGTTTTCTTGTTTAATTTATAGCATAGATTATCTATAATAACAAAACGGAGGGAAGATAATTAAAAAAAATCTGCTTCACAAATTTATATTTTAAGTTAAATGTGAATCCTGTAATTAAAGAAATAATTTATAAATTTTATGCATCCCTAGAAATTAATAAATTTATAAATATAAAATATTGATTTTCCAAACTTTTATGTCGCTCTAAATATTTTTTATTAACCCGGTAGCAGTGGCAGGTGTGCTTTTAGCCCTGACATTGTAAGTCACATTGGATGACTATTTCAACCAAATTAATTTTTTTTTTAATAATAAGCTATAAAATCTTAAAAAAATATTTATTTATAAAAATTAATTTCATAATTTAATTGAAAAATAATAACCATATTCTGAGGAAATTGTTCTTTTAATGTTTAAATTAATAAACTATTCATAAACTATAAGTAGAATTGTGTGCTTGTAATGGAAATTTTTGAAACGATTTATACTTCTAACAAGTACAGGAAGAATGATTTTTACAAATAAAATTATGGATTTTGTGATAGAGATCTTGTACTTTTATTATTCTTGGATTTTGGATATGTAATGTATTGGCTTTTGTCGTTTTTTTTTATACTGTGGTTTATTTGAATTGAATTCATAATTTTTTTGTCAAAATTTTCTAGAAAGCATTTGTATAGCTAATATCTTCATATATGGCACTATAAGAGATGTTTCTATGTGTTTAAGGAATTTTCATTTAAATGCATATTGCTGTCAAGGATTTTTTAACAATAAAGAAATCTGGTATTTATTTCTTTGACGTACAATATGCAATAAAATTTGACCATCTGTAATTTTTTCATGCTGTAAAATAGAATACATTCATTTCATTTACTGTAATTATACCTCTTTTTGTTTCACTACTAAACAGAACAATATCTGATTTTTTTTAATCACATCAATAATGAAGTTTTAAATTTTGATTCATTTTTTTCTTTATTTTTACCAGTTTAATTTTTTATTACAAATATATTTTCACCTCATTTAGATTAGCTCTGCTTCAATTCACTTTAAATATCATGAAAACTATATTTTTTTTCTTGCTGATCCTCATTGAGTGATCAATATCTCCTGCAGAAAATTTAGCTTCATTAAATAGAGTTCTCAAACATTTTATCCTTTTATCATGTCCTGTTGATTTACTTTTGTATAATATTGCTTACAAATTGATCGGCAAAGAAATTTATGAAAACACTTTGCAATGCGAAATTGAATATCTTACAGAAGAAATTTTGAAGCAAAGATAGTTGCATTCCAAGAAACGAGTAATTCAAACAAACAAAAGAAAGACAAGTGAAAATAACAATGCATTCCCTAGAAAAGTGCCACACATGAGGATAATAAAAGGATGGTTGATTACGGATAAATATTTTTCCAAGACTTGTTCAGATTCTAAACATGGAGTGACACTGTACCCCATGCAACCTCAAAAGATTAATCATCAGGATTCACTTTAATCATTGTGAATAAAATATTTCCACCTTTTTTATAAATATTTCAAAAGGAGTAAATCATATAAAGACACGATGTAGTTACAAATGAATATCATAATTCTATAAATCTATATTTTCATGGCAATGTAAGGTAATGATCCATTCCACGCATCACTCTAAGTGAGATATTATATAATTTTTCTCATTCATTTATAAATTCATTTGGGTGCGAAAATTTAAAAAGTTATTTTCTAAATTTTATTTCTTGACGATAGATGATGGTGCTACATGCATTTTGTAAATTAAAATGACATGACAGAAAAGGAGATTATTTTTACAATTTTTGAAAAGATGACAACAGCTTTTCTAAAGGATTTTTGTGCTTTCAATTTTTTCTAAATGTGAATTTACAACTTTTGTTCGAAGATTATTTCGTTATAAATTTGGTTTTCAATCTCCCAATAGATGGAGTACATTCATTCGTTTTGTAGATTACGTTTGCAAAGCAGAAACTTACGTTTGGATTATTCGCTATAATGAATATATTCATTGGATTTAGTAAGCATTTGCTTACAATAAGTAAAAATGAGCTACCTGTCCCAGTTGGAAATTTCCTACTGTGATTCCATGGGAAATGTATACAAAGCAGTTGTTTAACAAACCGTATCATTACAAGTTATGCAATTTCTTATAAAATATGATAAAAAAAAAACAAATAAAAAACTTTGGGAAGTTTTCCATTTATAAGCTTGAAAAAATTATTTTCTTTATATGCTTTTAGCGACCGTTCAGGCTAATAAAGAAGTAAACCGAAATCTTCATGTCTCGAATTAAAATAATCCTCATATATTTATTGGAATGGAACGTGATTCACTGAAAATAAATGATTCTTGTTCCTTATTAAGAGACAAACATTTTTCAGTCCATCAATTTTTTAAGAGAACACTGCCAATTGTAATTCATAGTGTTAATATAAACAGATTTGTTTTAATACTTTTAGAAAAAGTCAAAGACTTTGTTTTACAACAAGATTATACACCGCACCATACGCACTCTACTGTAGGAGTATATTTGAATGAGCAACTACTAGAGTGTTTGTCACAGAACACATTTTGAAAATGCCTTTTGACAATCCTTTTACGAATGACTCAAAAAAAACTATACATATGGGAATTAATTTTTGAGGGTTGGTAAAATGCATAAAATATAAAGCGATTATTTTATTTTCTGACATTACTAGCTGATCTTGTTTAATTAACACCAAGGAAAGAGCAAACATTTATGTTATACATGCAAAAAATGAGAGAAGAGTTATGTTACAGTTTTGATATCGTTCGTATTTCTGGGGCTTATCTCATTGAACATTTATTACCTTAAATTATTATTTTGATTTATCACACTGAATATTTTTAATTTATTATTTTTTAAATATTATTTTTTATTTATTTTCACAAACTCTTCCATGCTGTATAGTAATTTTGTAAATACACATTTGTAAAGTGTGAATATTAATTAATGATCATTTAAATGATTATAATAAAATATATGAAAGATATTTAGTTTTAAAGATTAAAATATTAAGCCTTTTTAAAATATATAATATTAGTATTGATGCATATAATAATATGAACATTCGAAAAGCATTTCTCGAAGAATATTCGAATGTTTTTGGTTTCATTCTGCAATTTATAAGATCTGTTATGTTTCAGCATATTTAAATTTCCATAAGCTTTTGATATTTTTTATATTTTCTATCTGCTTCAAGTAATTTTTTATTCAAATTCTACATGAATCTTAAAAATTTTCAAAATTTTAAATATTTTTTTGCATAAAATCTTTAACTATGTGAAAGAAAAAAAGCAACTTATTTTTCTAAATTTAGTAAAACTGCATTCCTATATAAGCGAATAAAAAACAAAAATAATCTGGTTAATAAAAATAATTGAAGAAAATATTGAAGAAATATTGAAAGTTTAGCCTTTTAATAATTTAAAATTATCTAATTAAATAAAAAATAAACATTTTTAGCTTAAAATTGCACTCAAATAAATATTTTAAAAAATATATTCAGCTTAAAATATGCATCAAGTATACAAAGAGGATGAGGATAATACAAAGAGAATCTTTTTCATATTACTTGAATTGGACATCTATGCTAGTTGCTTCTAGTGTGTGTGTGTGTGTGTGTACGGTCAAAATGAATTAATAATATGAAAATTCTTCAATTTCACCTACAAGTTAAGAAATAAATATTTTACATATATTATGAAAGTTTACTGCTAAAGCGTTGTGAAATTGTTTTGACACAAAAATTGTTTACACTGCTGGTTTCCACACCGGAGACTTGCTGATAATGAGATATAGAAAGTTGCTTCGATGTGTTATTTGTTGAGTGTCACATATGACATATATATGCTTCGTTTCTCAAATCAACTGTGTATTTTATGTAATTGCCTCTTTTACGTTTAATTTTCAGAGACCATTAAAATTGTCCAATTTCGGTAAATATTTTTTTTCTTATCATGTTAAGTTTCACCACATTAAGCCTTTAATTATTTATTTGTTGAGTGAAACAAAATATTTACTCACATGGATAAGAAAGTAATATTATGATAACATATATATATATATATATATATATATAATAGAATTTTTATGCATGTAAATCCTCGCTATTAACATATTTACAAAGGACATTGTTCTAAACCTTAAAAATTACAAGATAAATTATCTGCATTATCTACTGGTAAAATAAATTATCTTATTAAAATTGTTTGCACGTTCATAGAGAAACATGCTGGATTATTTCCATTTAATTAGCCTCGGATTCACTTCAATGGAAATATAAACAGAAATTATTTAAACTCTTGCTTTAAATATTTCTTTGTACAGATATTGGAATAAAATTTATAAACTTTAATTATAAAAATTTTATTAACTCTTCTATAACGTCATCTAATTTTCCTTGACGTGACTGAAACATAATTAAATGATAAGTGAAGATTCTTTAATGTGATGGAAAAATGAAGGAAAAACATTGGGTCTAACTTGCATACGTAGCCTGAGTGTAATTAACATAATTATATAAAATAAAGCTCTTGGATATTCGCATGAATAAATTAATCTTTATCTCCTAAATCATCGCCATTATAATGTATTTATTAAACTTCAATTACACCTTATAAAAAAAGTATAAATACGTTTTCCGCACTAGTATTAATCTTATATACACACTGGTTACCAAACATTAAGTACCTGTCCTATCATTTTATCATTTTGTACCAGTAAAAATTTTAAAAATTATACATATGTTGTAAAAATTTTTTTTTAATTTTATTTCAAATTTATTATCATTGTAATAACTCATGAAAGTTCAAACTGTATATTGTGTTTGAATATAATATGCATATAGGAAAACTCTGAGCTATACAGGAATACTTTTACAATAAGGGTATGGATTACATAATTGAAAATATGTGTTTATTTAGTATTTAAAACATTTTTAAATAAGAACAATTTAATTAAACACCAGAAAACATAATTACTTTTTTGTCATTTAAGATTTGCGATTACCTGTGACAGGACTTTTGTAATTTAAAAAGATATTCACCTATTTACAGAAAGTTACCCATCTATGCATCTTACCCATCTATGCATCTATTTGAAATGTATATGAAATGCTAGTGAGGAATATATGAATTAATTTCCTAAAAATCTATGTGATTGATTGTTTCCTCAAAATAATAGATTTACTATTTCCACCTAAAAAAAGATTTGCTTAGATATAATACCTGAAAATTCTCATTTTGTTACAAAATGAAATATTATATGTGTTATAATTCAATATTCATGAGATAAAATTTATATTCATACAGTACGGATTTTACCTATTTCTGATTATGTGATATTTTTTATTACCCAATGAAAATGCAAATCATATCTTTAATAAAAAACTGGTGATGTATATTTTTAAAATTTTCTAATGAACGCAATTTTTATGTATGTGATGTTTAAGGAAATTTCTTTTGGATTTGTGTCTCTGATAATTTTTAGGGCTGTGTTATTCAGGAAAATGTTATTCCTGAATATGTTATTCATAAAATATACAAGTGATAAATGATATGAAGTGAAATCGTTTTCACATTTTTTGTGAATGGATGGAATCAAATTTTGAATAATTCCCGTAGACAAAGTACAAAAAATACTTCAATTAAAATATTCAATTTTGAATTAATATTTGCTTTTACTCTGCTACATTAATTTGAATTGCTATTAGTTTAAATTGATTTTTTTATATAATTAGTTTAAAGTGCCAAATTAAAAAGTGCATATATATATATATATATATGTGTAAAATTGAATAATAATATGATTTGAATATGTATACATTTAGAATAAAACTATATATTGTTGTTACAAATGACACTTGGCGAATGAAGGCAAAAGCATCTTCTGTTGAGTGTCCCCTTTACGAGGGTGGAAGTACGCCTTTTGGCTCAAAGATGGCAGCACCTTCTCAGTCTTTCAATTTAGTGATAGGAAGTCAGAGAAGACCCAAAATCTAGCAATAGTCTCAGCGGTATTGAGTTGCAATGGAAACATAAAGGACTTTGAGACCGCGACATATTTTATGTGTCAGTTGCCATTAGTGAACACAGTGGATCTTCGGTTAAACCTGGATTCGAGGTCATTAGCTTCCAATAATGAGAACAAGGCCGTAATCAAACAGGCTACCGTAGTCTCTAAAAAATAAGAGATTTGTTATCAAAAATGGATTGCTGTGTAGCAGTAGATACACAATGCACTTGTTTTCATAATTATTTTTAATATTGAAGAAGATAAATAAATTTAATTAGAGAAAAATTTAAAAAAAAGAGCTTTCTTTTAAAAATGAAAATATTACATTCTACATAATTTTGAATTTTATTTTTCGCCAAATTTTAATTTTTATTTTCTGTGTTTTAATGTTCTCAAATTATAAATAATGTATATGACCCATGATTTAAAACATATAATTTTAGGTTGGAAACGAAAATTAACTAATGGAAAATGTAATATTTATTATATTTTTGGTAAACAAATACTCCATAATGTATTTGAAATATCTCAGCACTTCCTGAAAACTAATGAAAAATGAATTAGTTTTATAATTCATTAACTGTCAAAGTTGCAACACCAAAACTTAACTTTTAACTTAAAACATACTTTAAGTAATCTCTGACTTTCCCAAAGAAAATTCGATTTGATGTTTCAACCGCATAACGAATACTATAATTTTTCTATGAGAAACAAATTTAAATCAGAAACTTTCTCAATTATTTATTTAAATTGAAATCAGAAATGAAGTGTAAACATTAATTTCTGCATTTCTTCTTGAGAAATCCGTGTAATTAACTTGATGTTGAATTTCAAGATTCTTATTAATCTACGATCTGTTTTGTTTCACTAACAATATTTTTCGTTAAATATCTACATTAAGGCAGTACAAGAAATTTGACCACTCGAAAATCAATTTGTATATTTTAACGTCAAATTGATTTCTATCTTAGATGTTTGGCACAAGATTTTAATTAATATTTGCTCAAGGGAAATACGTTTTCAACTTAACATGTATTTGATTGCTTTAAAATATTTCTTTTCAAGAGCAATCCAACGAAAATTTGCTTTGAAATTCGGCATATTTAATGAAAATGGTTTTCTAGGTTTGCTTGGGCTTATTTACATTTTAATCAGATCAACAAATAAATATTTGTTTATTGATCTTTGCAATTAAAACAGTTTTGACTTATTTTAACATGAATCATTTTTAACTAATATATGCAATGAAAAGTTGTAAATTACAAAACAATCTGAAATTGTATAATGCATTTCATATAAAATAAAATGTATACACTCAATTGCTACAAATTATGATTTTTCCTGTAGCTGCTGCTAAGTCCTATATCTGTTTGCTTAAAATTGTAGGATATAAGATAATTTCTTTCTTAATGAGAAATTTAGAATAAATATCAAAATAATTAAAAATTTACGTCGTTTAATAAAATGTAGTTTGTAGCATGCATTATTTATTCTGTGTTATGTGTTATTGTAGTTACTACATATACTATACTAGTTTGCCAATTGTTAAAGTTATCAAAAATGTCAAATATTATCAAATAGTTAAAATGGAATCGTGTTTTCTGTATTTTTCTATTCAAACTAAGAAATGGAAATAAAGGATTAAAGGATAACCAACAGGGTAAGCATTTTTCGATTCCTCATTCCTGTAGATTAAAATTTAATAACATCTTTCTGCTAAAAATAATTGTTAGGAAAATTAGTACACAATTTGAGATGTTATTTAGAGCCTATATTATTACAAATTTGACGCATTATTATACCTCATCTAAGAAAAATCTAATTAATTCTCTTAAAAAAGTTATCCATTATTTTTTCGGTAGACGTCTGTTCTGATCGCTATCTCGTGAGGTATCTATCAAACAATTTCAAATTTATGCTTATTGGAAAGGTGACATTTGACACTAAAATATTCTCTTGCGGTTTTTTGTTTGATTAATTCAGTTATGAGTACCTCGCATGGATACAACATCGTCGAGAATGTCTATAAAATATCAAAAATGATCAAACTTGACAGCATGTCAGCAGTCTTAGCTTCGCACAAGACCTAAAAATCAACATGAAAACTGTTTTAAACCTTTTTACAAAGCAATTCTGAAAAGAAGTTACAAAACGTTCACGTAAAAGTAATGGATTTCTTTTTCCCCAATCTAATATATATATATATTATTACAAATTTGACACCTGATCATATTTCCTCTAAGGAAAATCTAATTTGATATATTAAGGGTTTTTCTCTTGTTCTCGTCAGATAGCGAAACTCACAAAAACTATGTAAAAAAACCTGTTTTACAGTACTTATCGTACCCAATGTATACTTACATGTAATATATAATATATAATCAACAAATTTAGTGGTAAATGGAATAACGAGCTTTTTTTTTAAAGGGAAAATATTCCTATTTGGTTTCTGAAAATTAAATACTGATAAATTATTTATAAACACTGCATATATAAATCAATAAAATTTTTCTTGAAAATGAACATTATGAGAAAAAACCATATAAAAATTATAAGTGAATAATATAATGTTTCACAGAAGTTATTGTTTTACTGTCATATGTTGACATATTGTCAGGAAATTTAAAACGAAATAAACATGGCAGAGAAGAGTGAACGTAGTTACAATTGAATTATGTAGAATACTTCCATTTAAATTACGGTATAAAGTTTAAGAAATAGAGCACTGGACTTCAACAGAACTAAACAAAATCCCTCTTGAGCTTTCACTGCAATTGCTTGTAAATGTATACCATTATCAACATTTCTAGACAGAACTATCAACACAATTTCTAGATAAAACTATCGACATCACAAAACTAATTATTTTTGAAAGATTAGTAAATAATAATAAATACTTCTCCTTGAGGTGGTTCTTATGTTGAATGACCACTGACGAGTATTTTTTTATATTACGACATCCCGTGGATTGTAGAAACTGACTGATACACGTCGAGACAAAATATATTGATTGATTTAAGTTATTAGATTATGATGCAGAATGTTTTGATGTGGAGTAAAAGTGGAATAAAATTCTACATTAGCTTAGGAAAGTATACATTGCAAATAAAGTGAATTGATGGTATTGATTGAAATCAGTGAAAGGGGACGTATGACTGTCCATATTATTCGCTATATTTTTTTTATAATTTAGGCAGTTGATAGAAAGATATGTAAAAGACAAACTAAGGCATCAACTGGTATCTAACATTGCTGTCATCGGATTTTTCTTTCCTTCAATGCATACCAATTCCTTATATATTGATTACTTTAGAGAATACACTCTTGTTTCGAAAGCAATACAATGTATGGAATTACCATTATCCTCTCCTATTTAAAATATGATCAAGCATATCTGGATTATATTTGAACGACTCCTAACTACGAGATAGATTTTCATTTTAATTATCTGAAATTTGATTTCCCTTCTTTTGGATATTGATAATAATATTTAAAAATTCATACTAAGCTTCATTTGTGCAACTCAAGACAGACTGACAGAATTCTTATCTGTTCTACAAGTTCCCACATCATATTATATTTCTTCGTTTAAAAATAATGATTTTTTTTCAATTTAACATAACGGTACTGTAGCTCTGAAAAATATTTTTATATTCTATCTAAAATTTCTATATATGAAAAATCCTAACCACTTTTTTTCGGTATTTCTATATATTTCACTTTGTTACGAATATATCTTTCATACTCTACCTATTTTCGTTATTTTATTTGATGCCCTAATTTCTTAGTAGAAAGTAACCTTATATGAATGGCAGAAATTTATTTTATCAGAATTTTGTGTTTAAATTGTAGTTTTTTAATTCACCCTATTATTTTTAATTTGTAAGGAAAAATTCGTTTCTAAAAGTAAAAATATAGCTTGGGCTTTTTTTTATATATGAATTGTAATTTTCTGTAGTATGTGTGTGTGTGTTTCCAAATGAATATCGGGTTCTTAATGCTTTGAAATATTTTTAAGAGACACTTAAAATACTAATGAATACACGAAATTAAATAGTGACTCAAACAAATATACATCCATGCTTACAAGTGTTCAGTGTGAGAACCTTTCGTGACCAGCACACATCAGGTTGATAATCCAATTCTTCCTGAACGTTATTTAGTGTTTGTAGTATAATTCTTACAACAGCAGCCTCAATCCTGTTCATTAGGTCAGGTAATACATCTGATAGTAGAGACACATACACACGATATTTTATGAACCCCAGCATGAAGAAATCACATGGCATGAAATCATGCAAGAGTAAGGAGGAGCCCCATTTTACTGCCAAATGAAATGGTTTGGTTCACTTTCTGGCAATTAGTTAAATAGCAATATTTTCATTTTTTTATTTATTTTCTTATGTTTATTTTATATTTATTTTATTTATACTTGTTTATTTTTAGAGCATCAAAATAGGAAGTAACAACTACAATTGCTTCTTTAAAACAAAACAACTCGTATCCTTGGAACTACTTTGAAAACCCCCAAATCGGAAATTTGGTAACTTTTTTTTCGCCAAAATGGCTTTTCGCTAAATATAAATAATTAATACCAAAAAAAATTTTTAAAAAAACTCAAGAAATGGTACAAAATACAAGAATCTACTAAATTTAGCAACAGCAAAAACCTAAAAGCTGAAAAAAACTAAATTAGCAACACCAAAATAAGAAGCAGCAACCCTAAGAAGTCCGTAGGGAGTGCCAGATTTGGCGCGTAATTTTTGGAGAGGTATATCAAAGTTGTTCCGTATCCTTTTCTCCTGGTATAGCGAAAAAAAATCAAATTTTATCAAAATTATATTGAATTTAAATAGAGTTTTTTAAGAATCACCTTCTTCTTTTTTCATAACACAAAATAGAAGATGTTTTTGTTATTACATTTTTCATAACAATAATTTTAGAATTTTAAAATCCCAAAGTTGTGAAATATATTATTATTATTAATTTACTTTACTACTGTTATTAATTTTTATTATTATTTATTTGTTATTAATTTGTAACTCAGCGAATACATTAAAATGTATCCTTGCAATGAATACAAAATTATTTCCAATTTCTATGATTAAATCCTTTTATATTTGTTTAGAATAATTTTACACTTGACTTCAATGTCAAACAGAGATAACAATGAACAAATATCCTTTGAAAAAAAGTGGACTATTATATCAAAAAACCTTTACTATGAAATTCTTATTTCTTGGATAGGAATGGTTATGCTTACAGATTCTTATTCTTATTTCAGTTCCTCACTTTTTCAGTTTTCAAATCGATAAGTTTGAGTACTTGAAACAGTCAACATAAAAATGTTTCTAGGCTGTAGAAGATTGATAAGAAAAACTGCCTTAGAGTTTTCAATATAAAAATTTTCAAATATTCTCCTTCATTTCATAGTTTTGGAGAAATATTATTGCGAATCTATATATTGTATTTGTAAATAATTAATCTTATCTCATTTGTTAATAATATTCGCATGAAATCTACTTTTTGAAAATCAAATTTTGTATTCTATTGTTTAATTGTATATAAAAGACTGTTAATTAAAAAATACATAATAATAATTAGGTAAATAATATAATTTCGATGTTTTGCCTGAAATTCGTAAGTGAGAGACTTTCCTGTTAGACGTAAGATCAAATTTAAGGTTTCCATACTCACAGAAACTTATTAATATACTGCTGTTGTTGTTGTTGTTATTGATGACGCTTGGCACGCCAAGCCCACCAGTCAAGAGACTAAGCGAATGAAATCAGAGAGAGAGAGCGTCTTCCATTTTTTTAATAGAGCACCCTCATACGAAGGTGGAAGTATGACTTTTGGCTCATAGCAGCACCATCGGAATCTTCCAATTTAGAGATTGAAGCAATTTTTAATATAAAACTACGATATTGTTTATGGACATGAAAAATTATCAAAAAGAATTGAAAAACTGTACATCATAAAATAAAGGAATTAAAATATTAAATATTAAGCAATAGAAATCTAATGTATAAAAAAATTTATTATACCCACATTCTTTCAATTTAATTTGATTAAACATGTAATTCTAGGCTATAAAAATAAAAAATTAGGTTCTAATTGAAATATTAAAGGCTAAAATATGAATTATATTTTGATATTTAACGTAATTTGAATAATATTTTTAAAAAAACTTATTTTATTTCAATTAACATGTATATCAGTAAGTTAGACTTAATTAATCACATGCATTTAAATAAATTATCATGCTTAAATTTATCTGGTTTATTGTTCAAAAAGTAATTGCAAATTTCGTATTAAACCTAAATTGATGATTTTCTTCAATAAATTTTTAACTAAAATTTTAGAAAGAGGTATTGTTTCAGAGTTAATATGTAAATGTATGCAGAATATTATTATGATTGAAATCATAAAAATGTCACGAAAGTTTATTTCTTTGCATAAATCTTTGAAAATTTAATAAGTATTTAGAATTTACTAAAGTAAGTAAGCACATTTTTAAGTTCAAATATTTTCTTCTAGATTTTGAAAGAATTTATAAAATAATATGCTCAGTTTTAATTTTTACTTTAAGAATCAATCACTTCAAATAAAAGCTCTCTTAATTTAAGATTGATAATAAATAATTTTATTCCCTTCGATTATAAGCAATGAATTTCTTTAAATTTTTTAAATGGATTTACATAAACATGCTTAATTTCAGAATATTTCTTAAAACTTTATACCAAAAATATAACAAAAACATGTAACACAAAAATGATATAACGAAAACCTTAACAAAGTGAACAAGAAAACATGTGATATTCATTGTTACTAAAGGCATATTTTCATCAGATAAAAAGTAATTCATACAAATTAAAAAAAATTTTTAAGAAATTGTTTATTTCTTAAAAAAAACAATTTAAATTATTATTTGGCTATATATTATTATATTTTTTGACTAAAATGTCAGAAATTTACAATTAGAATTAGGCACCTATATTAAATCAAATAAAGTTTGATTTAATATAGATACTTAATACAAAGATTAATGATTAATTATTATGTGTTGCAAATAAAATATTTTCTTGTGATTAAAATACAAAGTATTATGATTACAAAATTAAAAAGAAAATATTATTTAATTTAATTGGGTATTTTTTATATAGTAATCTTTATTAATAAATAAATTTGCTAAATTAAAAACTTACTTTAGTGGATAAAAATTTAATAAGTTCCTAAAATACATATATAAAATAGAAATATTTGTTTCGTTAAAAATATGTAAATTTTTGTTAATATATATAAATTTGATTTTAATCAACCACTTATTTTTTATCTCTTTAATAAGGATTTTAATGAGACTTTAAAACTAAAACTTAATAGATATTTCGGATAGTAAAAAACATAAAATTTGAAGTTTCAAGTTAATTTCTTGAATTTTTCTCGCATGTAAATCTCCAAATTAATGTTAAATTTTCATTTCTGATTTCACTATAATAAAGAGAAACTTCAGATTTAAATAATTTCCCCTGATAATTTTTAATGTCTGTAACATCAAATTTAAATTCTTCTTATTAATTCTTATTTATTATTATTTTTATCATTATAAATTTTAAATTCTTATTGCTGCTTCTTATAAGGAGTTGCGTAAGGTTATGCATTTTAAATTAGTATAATGTTGTATTGCAATTTTGACAGAATTAATGTACTATCAATTTGTTATATTATTCATTTTTTATTTATCGTTTGAATATCTATTTACTTGATTATTAAAAATGAAGTAATTTTTTGTTTGCGAAATATTAATTTGCATTTTTAATCCATAATTGTATTCATTTCATGTTTTTCACACATGCAGTCTTTGATCAAGATATTTTATAAAGAAAAATAAACATGATGAAAATTTTAAATTACAACAGAGCGTTATAGCATTATTTTTAATTTTTTTTTTAAATTCGGATTTAAAACTGTTTTTTATATTTTGTTAGTTTCCATAGTTATGAAAATAAATACTTTGTTAAATACTACGTTTCCATGGAAATAATATTTGATATTTTTGGTACATATAATATTAGGGAAATATCAAAACTTCATTTTTATATATTACTTTATATACATTTTTTTCTTTTACTTTCAATTTGCTGTTTCTCAAAAATACGAACATGTACTTGTTAAAATTTAGTTATCGTCAAAGACTTCAAAACTGTTCTTCAAAATGAAGGCTATTATTAGTTTTGCCACTGTGGGAATTACCCTTTAAAAAATATGATAAAATATTATAAAATCCATTTTCTTGTGATAGGTGCTTGAAATTTCAATTGATCGCTCACTAAAGCCGGCTGTATCACACAGTGGTTCCAACGTCCTCCATGTGAAATGATACTTCTGCAGGTGTAAATCAGATATTGTAGGGGTATTTATGCTTTTTTCTGCTACTAATTTAGGAAAACTTCTATCCACATATTTCCATGGTAGAGCCTAAATACTAGGAATAATGCTGGTGCAACAACAACCAATTACTGTAATTTTTGTTGCCATTTTACTCAAAATTTTAAACTGCTAATGATTCCAGAATGATTTTATATTATAATTTATGAAAATGTAATGCAATTTTCAATGTTACTTGATTTTTATCTTGCCTTTCAAGTAAACGTTTGCTTCAAATCCTGATTTCTTCATAATAAAAAATTAAAATTAATTACTGTATATTTAATAGCTTTGACTTTAGTAATTTTTAAAATTAAATCTTTTAATTGTATAATGCAGAATTTTGACTAATTAATTAAACTTACATACTATCTTAAATATTCATTGGCCATAACTTTTTACCTGTTACAATTGACAGAAATAGTAAATCTTCTATTAGGATATAGTACTGACTATATATAGGTTGTGATACAGTCGAAAAGTTCATTAAATCGGAAACTCCCGATTCAATTTTCAAATATTCTTGTATGCAAAGCTATGTTGATTTTTGATTGTTTACTGCTTTCAATTAAAATATATAAATTATTGATCAATTAAAGTAATTGGTTTATTACTTTTCAGGTATTTCTATTTCACAAAACAGTGAATTCAGCATTCATTTATCATAGTACATATAAATTAAACTTATAAATGCAAATTTATGAAAATTTTTTTCATTGATACATGGTTAGTATTAAAATCCATTTAAAACAGTTATCAACTAATTACCTGTTTATTGAAAAGTATCAAGTAAAAAAGCATTAGCTCGTTTTGGGTAAGTCATAATTCATATGATCTGATTCGTTAAATATAAGGCTTCACATCAAATTTTAGAAATTGTATATATATATATATATAT